>KN494812.1:0-19223 GCA_000787155.1 Scartelaos histophorus | reverse complement strand
ATATTCATCAGTGTGTACATGTCTTATAGTAAAGTTTAACTAATACGCTGTCACATGTGCCCCTGAAGGTGAATGAAGAATGAACTCCCTTATACAGAGATGGAATGTCATCTTTTATAACTCGCAGCCAGTATTTTGTATCTCAGTAGCTCCGTAATTTCCAGGTCAGTGCTTGTCAAGCCAACACCAACTGAAAAGCCTCTGGGATCGTCAGCCTAGAAAACAAGATCACAGCCCAGTAGGGAAAATGCCAAAAGCTTACAGGTGCCTCCCTACACAACATAAACACTTTTCTGTGCGGTTGACCTTTATTAATAAATAATCAGGCATAGTAAAACAGCCTGCTCAAATCGACATTAAAAGCTTTTGACTCTCGCTGAAAATGCTTTGTGTAATTTGTGTGGGTCCCAATTGTTGTCAGAGTGATTGTCTATTGGTCAACAGATCCAGGAAGCTCGTATTTCAGCAACACAGGGTTGGTTCAGGCTCAAATCCCACTGAGTGTAACTAAAGATACTTGATAGGAACACGGCAGGTGGCACGCTGCGCTTCCACACAAACACAGCTGCCACCTGAGGCTGCGGTCTCTCCGGCTTTTGCCCAGAATCACAGAGAAATGAGCATGTTTATTTACTTCAAAAAAACAGTGTCAGGGAGTCAGACAGGCCACAGAATGGAAACAGTAATAGTGGCGTGTTAGTGTTGTTTGAGCAATGTTAGAAGAGTTGAGACAAAGTGAAAGAGGGGAACATGGGAGTGCAGGTGGGGCAGCAGGTGTCGTGTGTGTATTCTGTATTGAGTGTTGTGTATTTGTACTGTGTGTCTCCTGTATTGTGCGTTGTGTATTTGGACTGGTGCAGGTGAACAGAAGGTCAGTGCAGTGCCGGCTATATGCCATCTGTCACAGCCGCTACATGTGACAGTGACATTTCCCCACAACTGGCAAAAATGTCATGTCTCCCAGCCCCAAATTCAACACAGTTCAAAAGCTCCACTTATTCACTTGTCTGTATAGTCACTAATTTCATGAACGTCAGCTAAAAATAAAAACGCTGAAGGGTATTTTGAATGGCAAATGGCTATGGTTCATATAAAGGTTGTCCTGTGGGTTACAGAGTAAGGCTGTTAAGCAGATACTAATTACTAGAGGTGTACCGGTACATGTATTCATACCGAACTGTTTCGGTACGGGGCGTTCGGTTTGGTGCAGGGCTGAGCACGAGAGAGTTCACGCAAATAGTTTTTTTACGTTACGCCACTACACGTGCAAGTACACGAAGGCTTGGCTCTTTAATATTCACGAGGGAACTCGTCCGTGATTAGGGAAGCATCTTTAACCAAATACTACATCCCCAACTCATAGTTTGAGCACGTTGAATTAGCGCAAGTGTGGCTAGTTTGGAGCAAACCGTTCGAACGTTCATCAGAGGTGGGGTGGACCTCTCCCTGGGTGTTGCTGGCGGCTGATTCCACAGCCCCAGGTGAGAGGATCTCCGCACAGTCTGAAAATGCTTGCATATCCTGTTTTAGCACTTTTTTGCAACATGATTATTTTTAAATAAAGTAATAAATTGACATTTAATGAATTCAACCTTTCTAATAGTGTTGTCACGATACTGTAATTTCAAACTAGTTTTCAAGGAATAGAGTCAGCACTCTATGCCAATTACGATACCACACCGAGCCGCAACAAAGCGGCGAAGTGCAGGCGGTTGTGCGCTGTGTCTCGGCTCGAGGGATCAGATGCGCTCAGTCCCCCGGGTGCTTCAGGCGTTTAAACCAGGTATAAACCAGGTCTAAACCAGGTCTAAACAATTTGAATTATATATAATTATTACTTATTAGTATTGCCATGCAGGACTTTACATCTATCCATTGATTTTATTTTCCGGTTTGAATAATGTTAAAATAAATTGTTGGTTTAATAAACAAATAACAAACAAGCAAATGGTGTTGCATTTTGTTCCCATACTGTACCAAAAATGAACCAAACCGTGACTTCAAAACCGAGGTACGTACCGAACTGAGATTTTTGTGTACCGTTAAACCCCTACTAATTACTAATACTAGAACCAAAACTAGTTACTCATTTGAGCAACTATCAACTCTAAAAAGCCACATTCACAGCAAATTAACCTTTCCTGCATAGCTTTAGGATTATCTTGAGCTGAACATGTATAAAACCACACAGATTTTTATACGCATGGACCACTAACTAAACGACTGAGGGATTACACAGATATAACACAACATGGTAATATAAAGGAAAACACTAAAATTTAATGTTGAAAATCAAATTCTATTGTAAAAAAAAAAAAAAAAAGACATCCATTAACATTGTCGTATCGTAATTGGCATCGAGTGCTGACTCTATTCCTTGAAAACTAGTTTGAAATTTTAGTATCGTGACAACATTAGGTTAACAAAGGTTGAATTCAATAAATGTCAATTTATTACTTTATTTAAAAATAATCATGTTGTAAAAAAGTGCTAAAACAGGATATCCAAGCAGTTTCAGGCTTATTTAGTCCAGGAGCCATGCAATTTGCACCCATTATATTTTCAGCTAAAAACAAGGCTTGCAATATGCAATATGCTTGGCTACAATGGGAAAAAAATAAGTTTACAGACATTTTACCCAGGCAGGGTGGAGGTATGGCAGCATAGGATGTGCAAAAATAAGGGGCCCCAAACATTAAATAGGTGGAAAATGAAGGCAGAACAGCAGGAAGGAAGTCACTTGAGTGTCTGAGGGGTGCGAAAGTGGGTAAGTGATGGAGAATGATAGCCAGACACGTGTAATTGTGTGACCATGTGAAAGCCTGTCATCACCTGCTGTGAGAAAAACTACTGGCTGGAAATAGTCCAAGCCCCGAAAACCCATCAAATAGCTTCTTCACCTCCACAAAACCTGCGACCAAAATGAGAATGCTGAAAATAACTCCCTCAATTAAACGGGAAAAGAAATGGCCCCGGCTACAGACTTGTGGGAATGTGTCACTTCTAATGAAGTCCTCATCCATAATTATCCATCGTCAATTTAGGAGGGAGATATATCAAATAATGGTAATATCACATTGTTGTTTTGGAGGCAAAAGTAGAATACAGTTCATGCTCTAAAAATGTAGTATTTGTATGTATGCATTTATGTGGTTCGTTTTATTATCAGACATCGACCGTGGCATATACAGGCTGGTTAGCTTAGCACATTTTCCAAAACATTTTTTTTGTCAATATCACTCACTCCAGTCGTCACTCAATTTATGCTGCAATTTTTGTATAGTTGGAGGAAATGTGAGACAATAGAGAGTACGATATCAAACCTCTAGAGCAGACAGATCATTACACACAGTCCAACATTTGTGGACCTCAGACACTGATGAGGACATATTGCCTCTCCCCAAATCTCCAAATCTGATCTATCAATCTCTGGCTTCACTTACACACTGTCCTATAATAACAGACATGTAATTCATCACGGGCAGAGCAGAGCCTGACCTATGAACTCTGAGCTGCCCTCTGACCTGCTCAATAAGACCTGACCAGGAGATTTATCAAACAACATAATGAGTATCATAGAAGCTGTCATGTACTAATGTTAAATCTATCTCAAAAGTAATATACAGGCCAAAAAAGGCAACGTCAGCTTTAAAAGATACAACATATTTAGCTGTGCCCTAAAAGATTATATTTTGGAAGCTTTTGATTGTTGGTTTGTTACACTGATATCAAGATAACAAAAAGTAATTGTTAGATTTTGATGACATTTTCAGGAAAGGTCAGTGATGGGACACAGAAAAAATTATTAGATTTTTGGAGTGGCCCAATGGAGTGGATCAATGGAGAGAGAGATATCACAGCTGCAACAGAGATACCAACTCCGGCCACAGGGGTCACTAAAAGAACAAATGATTGTTTTCAAAGAGTGAAATCCAGGGTTAAATGGCTTTATATGAAGAAGCTAAAAACATTTTCAACATATTGGGAGTTGTTTTTTGTTTTAAAAAAAATACATTGTGCTTCATTATTATTATTCATTATATTTTGGACATTTTAAATATGCACACAATATACATGGAATCTATGCAATATGAATCTAAAAACATGAAGACCTTTAGATTGGAAAATAGCATAGTATACTGGGAGATGTGCAACAAATATTTTGGGGGGAAATTTGTGCCAAAATGGCTAGACTGCTGAATCCTGCATGGATCACTAATTTAGAATATAAAATTGAAGAAGTGCAATGGGCATGAATCACGGAGGTGAAAATATCAGAGTAATGATGTCTTGAATGCAAAAAAATAAAGATTAGTCAAACATGCATAAACTACTCTACAATACAACTTTGAGAGGGTAAATGAGACAGAAAAACATGGTTAACACGGTTAAAAGCCAAGTTAAATGTCAGTTTTGCATAACAACTCTACTTTAATCTGTGCAGGTTTCGCCAAGTCTACATAGTCACTCACAAAGACCAAAACATGTCCCTCACTGTTATACGCCACTAGCTTTTATGATCCATGACACTCATGCACAAACTCCACACCCTTGACAGCACAATTAATTTTTTTTTACTGATCTATTTTCTCGAGTTCAGATAACAGTACTTGGATTTTCACTACCTGATACATTCCAACCAATACCAAACCAAGACTTCACATGAAACTAGGTGAAGGCTGGAGCTGTAATATGCTGCAATTAGTCATTGTAAATGTGATTGAGAGATTTTGTAAATATAAATGGGCATAAAAGTCTGTTGTCTATGTCCGTGAATGTTGTTGAAAGCAATATTCATGTTAAAAAGTGTAAAAATAAAATAAATATACATGTTGTTCATATCATTTTTCTCTTTTATTGCCAGGCTCTAGAACAAAGTCCCATATTTAAATAAATAATGCTTAATATAGCAGCTTTAATGTATTGCATTTAGGCAAACTGTTAAATCCTTCATTATTAGCAAGTCTTTCATATCTCCATTAAAAGTAAATTGGATTCTACTATCAGGTCATCGTAGATAGAAGAGTTTTTGAAGTCACTTGAAGTCCCTTCAGAAAATACAAAATTTAGATGTGGCAGCCCAGTTACTTGAAAAATGTCAGGTTGAAAGTGCTCTTTTCTATCTTCTTTCCTATATGAACTTGGTCCCTTTGGCTTAACTCAAGCACAATCTGGGATGTGTCAAAAGGCTGGAGCACAGTGGGGTGCCTTAAGAGCGCAGACTTCTAACAGGATGAAGGCCTGGAGTTGTTTGTGAATCTGTAAAGGAAGATCTCAGAGGAGCATCGACCGGACGGCAGCCTGGGTCTATGCTGCTGTGTACCTAAGGCACACAGGCAGGTGTAGGATAGCAGCTTTGTATAAAAAAGGAAAAGTCTAAGCATTTAACCTCCAATTAAAAGACAAAGCTGGATTTAACCATTATCACATTACACTAGTCCTCCTGATCCCAGCTTTCCGCATTACCTTTTAGCTAAATGAGCTTAAAACAATTAAGACTCTTACTAAACTTTCAGCTTTCATGAACAGTTGTTTTAGGAACAGATTAATGAGACATTCTAAAACCTAGACTTTTGAAAAACATTTAACATTTTTAAAGAGATGGGAAAATTAAAATGTAAGAACTGTAAACATGTATAGCACTGATATAAATAGAAATTCCATTATTCAGTATATTTCTACTCACAGGATATTCTGCAGTTCACTGATAAGATAACTGCTAGTATAAGCAAGAAAATGGCTCTGTATTGCATTCTTGATTACTAATGTCTGATATACATTTCAGTTTTAGGATAGTATGCCAAATCAGTATGCTCATTACACTTTTCTATGTTATAAACAATTCATTATGAAATATTTGAAAGCTCACATAATTACACAAGGCAGTCCAAGTTTCTTTTACCCCTTTATGGTCCATTTTCCATCTCCAGCCAAGCGTTTGTGTCTGTCAGGATTTAGTCTGTACCCCAAAATGTAGGCTAATGCCCTGAAGTAGTGACAGATTAAATGCCAATCTCTGGGTTGCACCAAAAGCAGCCTGAGGGGGCAGTGTGGGTGTCCAGTCGACTAAAAATCCAAGACTTAAGAGTCAGCACTGGCTCAGCCCACATATATAACCAAAGGCCTCAGTAAAGAACTCAAAAGGTCACATGTATACCTGTGTCTGGTACCTTTTTTCTCCCTCCACAAGATGGTTAACTTCGAAAAAAAAAATAGAAAATAAGACTGGCAAGTGGTCCTTCAAGAAACAATGTGAGTCTAACAAATTAACAAATCACATATTAATAGCAAAGATTGAAATAGAAAAAGGTTATACTGCTAAACTAGCTATTAAGTTGCCTGGAACCAGACAATCAGACAACTGTTCCATTTTGGGACACTCCAATCACAGCCACTAATTTGTTGCATGTGTCTTTCAAATGTGGAAAATCAAATATTCTTGTAACATTTAGAATGGGATCTATAGCTCTTTGTTTACCTCAGATTTGCAGCCTACAGTAAAAGAAAAAATGCTTGTAGATAGCCTGGGTAGGGTAGTTATCGAAATCAAAGAGTCTACAGTCAATCCTCTTTCTATAAGAACATTGGATTTCGAGCAGACGGAAGCCAAGCCTTAATTGTAGCCAACATTTCCCTACCTGTTCAGATACCTAATCTTCTAGTTCTACCAGGATATCCCGCAGGATATCCAGATTAGTATGAGCCTAACAGCAAATCGACGTCATAATTCAACAAACACCATAATAATTCAAACGGCAAATAAAGTTTAGATTTCACAATGTCAGTTCAGTTCTAATTGTGAATAAGCCACTGCAGAGTGTCCTTTAGCCTGAGGCCAGAATACAAATGCACACATCTGTCACAAACGTGCAGCACACGCCCCACTATTCACTCTGGAGCCCTTCCAAGAGTTCGTTCTGTTGGTGCTGTGTCCCTTTTCAATTAACATTAATGATTTTTATTTCTCATGGTTAGTTCATGAATATTAAATTTATATTGAAATGAATGTAAATATAATATGGGAATTGGTGTATTTTGAAAACAGTGCACAACCGAGTTCTCGTTAAGCCTACATTCCCTTGATCATTCAAATTACTGGAGACAGCCAAGTGAAGAAGTCTGCACACACACACACACACACACACACACACACACACACACACACACACACACACACACACACACACACACAGTGACTATCACACACACACACACACACACAGACACACACAGACACACACAGACACACACACAGACACACACACACACACAAAACACACACAAACACACACGCGCGCATACAACACACCAATATGAGGCTTACAAACACAGGGCAGCTTAATTACATGCTGTTGAGCAACTGTTTCTTTAATGCCTTCAGCGTTCATTGATTTGAGAGGTCTCTGACAGTAAATTACGCTACAGATTTGGACTTTTCAAAGACACACATATGCATGGCCAAATATCCATGCTAATTCACTTTTTAGCATTCAGTGGCTGCTCCTTTAGGGCTTTAGCACAATACAGAGCAAGGCAGGCAGGCAGGCAATACCCAAGTCTAATATCTAAATGTACCATGCAATAAAGAAATACAGAACTATAGGACTGTCATGAAAATCCTATTTAAAACTTACTATCTGGGGCCAAAATAGCATATTTAAACAGGAAACTTTAAGATTCTTCCACCATGGATTTTGATGGATGCTCCTATAACTGCTGGGTCTACAGTGAATTAATGGCTGCCGATAATATGCTGGAAAGTGCAGGCTATTTCTGCTTACATACAGAAAATGGTGTGGCCAACTGTCTGTATAACAAGCCCTAGAATCTTTCACTCCTCCCAGTAGCGGTGCGTGTCCCGCACATATGGCAGGGATGCAAAGAGCAGCCCCATTTCTCCACAAGTAATAAAGCATCCTTCCACTGTGAAGCCCCAAGCCCCTGTTTATCTCCAACTCATTTACAAAAGGCACAGTGCGCTTCATGTGTGTTATGTGAGCATGTTAGCTAGTGGCCTATTTACCCGCATAAGCCACACTCACGGGGGACAATTCATTTTGACATGAATTAATTTCCATCACACAAGAACCAAACTAATTCATGCTACTGATGCCACAACCTAAAACGCGTTAACTTTGGCAAGCTCCTAAAACATATCACTGGAGGTCTGTGGTAATGATGATGATTAGGACCATAACTGAACATTAGCCTTTTGTTTTCAGCAATAAATTATGCTCACATTTTAAAATGCATTTTCAAATGCAATGGAGATGGTGTCCTATGACCTTGGTGCTATTGACTTAATTTTATTGATGTTGATATATTACGTAAAGAGGAAGGAAACTCAAACTCAATGAGAGCATCTGGATTTCTTCAAAGTTGCACTACTCTCCATAGACATGTTATTACTTTGCCTAGAAGGTTCTACACTATGGCATTAAACTTGTTTATCTCCATGGACACCAGCAGGTGACAGCATGAGGCCAGGCCTAATTACAGGTCACATCTGAAGGAAGGCAGCCCTGCTCACAGTAAAAAGAATACACACTGTTCCAAGGTATTTTCTTAGCAATAAAAACACCGGAATTTTATATATGCAAGTTTATAATTTACATTTAATTTTGGAAAACCAAACCTGAACCATTCATAAAGGAAACAACATCTACTCAGTGTGATAAGTTTGTCTGTCCCCTAGCTACTACAGAAGACAAATAAAAATGATAAAAACATGTTAAAATATCCCACTGATTGAATTCTTACTTGATGGAGTTTCTGAAGTGATCTTCTGCTGGGTTTTTCACTGTACAACTGTTGAGCACCCACAAGTCTGCATCCGCTGGATCATCTGAGCAAGCAGAAAGGAAAAGCATTTTATTTTATACATCATTTGCTCATCATTTGCTTACTGTGCATCAAGTATATTTAAATTGAACAAAAAAGGCAGATCAAGGTGTTAATTTAATGGTTCGAACCAACAATGACTTTCTGTTTTACACACAATACACATCCAGTGCTGCGTTTTTGCAATGGACCCCACCTGGACAAATGTGGGATTACACAGACATCACATCCAATGGCAAAATAATCATAATAAATAAAATTTAAGAAAAGTTGTATGAAAAAATTAAAATGTAATCATGGAGAGATCCTACAATGTCCTACTTTCTTACTTGGTCTTACTTATAATACACTCAGTGAAATGCAACCTAAAATCAAGAAAGAACAGGTAGAAAACCAGGTAGAAAATGTGTTGTGCATGTGAAAAGTCCCATCCGGAGATCCCCAGAGTAAAAAGCCCTGACTGCTGCCGTTACTCTGGGAACTTTCCACTAGCACATTTTTGTCAGATATTTTAAGATATTACTTCGTGTGAGTCAGCTTCACACACCCCTAAAATCTTGCTTTGGGAAATCCTTGAAAAAATTTGCATAACATTTGCATGGGAATTGTGCCATAGCCAATGGAGAAGCAGCCGTTTGGTTACTGTTTGCATATTATAGCCATTAGGCGATTTCAAAAAGTGAAGAGTGAATAAAAACCTGTTGACCTTTGATCTTTTATGTGTGGAACAAAAGGTCAAAGTAGTACACCGAGTACACCAAAGGACTCTGGGAATGCATGCGTGTGGAAGCATGTAGTTTAAGGGAAAAAAAAAAAAAAACTTCAAGAACTGACGCTGAGAAAAAAAAAAGTAAAAAAGCCTTACAAAATATCCAGAGAAAAAGTAGCATGTTACAACAGTTGACCCTATAGCTTCAAGTTTGAATTCAGGCCATGTCCAGAGCATTACAGAGGCATCATCTGGAGTTGTGTGCGAGTGTGCCTGTGTACACAAAGGTCATACATAACACATTTCAATCCCAGCCACCCCCAACAAAGACAAGGGAAGAGAGGAGGGTTACAGG
The DNA here is from genome assembly GCA_000787155.1 of Scartelaos histophorus. Taxonomy (NCBI): domain Eukaryota; kingdom Metazoa; phylum Chordata; class Actinopteri; order Gobiiformes; family Gobiidae; genus Scartelaos; species Scartelaos histophorus. The sequence goes on along the minus strand of KN494812.1, from coordinate 9,318 downwards.
GGAGCAGGTGCATGCTCCAAATAAGTATGAATGGAGAGATGGACCAAAAAGCATTGAGTGAGAGTGAGGATCAGAGAGTGGCGAGCGTATATTAGAAAAGGAGAGAGGAGATTAAAAGAATAGGTTAGGAAGAGGGACAGGCCAGAAGTGAGGCATTGAGATGGATGAATGAAAAAGGAGGAAACGAAGAGGTGATGGCGCACCCCAAGTGGGACTCCATGAAGATCAAAAAACTGCGTTGAGTGGGGGTGGTGGTGGAGTAAAGATAGTCCAATGATAGGAGAAAAACATGAAAGGGGTTGTAGTATAGATTAAGTATCCAACACTAACCTGCTTTTTACAAAATAGCCCAAAACTGCGATTACACATGCATTGTTTGATTGCGCCTGGTCCAATTGTATAAATATTTTATAACAGAAAACACATTGGAATGCATTATTGTGGCTGTATTTACACATTACAGCTGCCTCTGCCCACAGGTGTGTGCGGCCCCCCACTGAGGATGGAGATGAGGCTCAGCTGCAGGGTCGGACAGCACACAAACTCACAAACAATAACAAGCAGAAAGGGAATAAAATCATTTCCCCCGATCCCCAGGTAGCCACGCACACAGCTGTATACAGATGTGCAAGCTAAAGTGAAAGCTATGCATCACAATCTGTTGTTTGCAGTAAATGGGTCAAGAGGTTGCCTTTAGTGGACTTTGTTTTATGTAAAGCTTATTCTAACAGAAATGTGAAACAATTTTTCCAGACACTACTGTGATCCAATCAGAAAGTTGCTTATTGTTCTTGAGAATATGCTACCAGCAACAGATCTGAATGATTTAAATCATGCATCCTTCCCTAAACCCTACAAATAATACTGATACTGATTTTTCAGTTTCTTTTTTCCACAAATGTACCTCTTATAAGTATCTTGACTTTACTCTGCTTTACTGGACCGAGGGACTTTTACCTGTTAGACAAGAGATAACTTTTATCCGTCAAAATCCTGTCTTTTCAAAGCATGTCGCCTTTGTTTGATGTGCGTCTTAGAGCAGTGATTGAAGTAGAGGGAAGAGCACTGGTCCGTTGTCAGTGGTCCATCAAATGGCCTGTGCAGATAGAGCTTTCCATGTGTACACAGGGCTGTGGTGAGACTGTGGTGAGAAAGGGCAGACAGCAGCCAGCCTGAGGGTCAATAAGACGCTCCTGAGGCTTTACACACGGACCAACCCATGACCCACTTTTTATTAAAGCACGTCGAGCCTGTGCACTAGAAGGTTGTCAAAACAAAGAGATATCCAGATACTAATCAATATTCAAACTGGTATTGAATACAGACACTTATTTCAACAAGTATTGAAAACCCCTCTTATTATCATTGTGGCATTAAAATTGGTATCAAGCCTTTTCTTTAGTATTGAAATGAAGTTTTAATATTATAACAGAAACTTCACACTGCAATTAGAGATAAATGTATCCCATTTAATATTTAGATCATGTCAATACCATAAATGGTAAAATGTACAAAGATGCATTGCTAATCGTTCCCGTATTGGCTCATGAGCCTCAGAATCATAATAGAATTGAATCGTGACCCATAGATTCCCACCCCTATAAAAGGTATAATGCAGTAGTGGTTAGGAAGGCAAACAGGAGAGGCCACAGAGCCGTCTTTGGGGTATATAGTGCAGTTGATTGAGCCAACAAGACCTCTGTGGTCAGACTTGGTGACGGGTGGGAAAGAAGAACTAAAGGTACACTGAAGGGCAAAGGAAGGGCCCAAAATGACCCAAAATTCAAGCATAATCTGCCTTCAAAAGAGAGATGATTCACATTAAGACCTAAGAAATTGTCCTGCCAATGTTCACCTGAAATTCATATTTTGCTATCCTATGTTTAAGCTCTAGACATTTAGAAACAGATTTTAGAAGTAGCAACGGATGTCCAAACCCCACTCACTGTGAGCACACCTACAAAAGTTATGCAATTGGATCTGGACCAATTTGGCTAAAATAATACTTTAAAAAAGCAGAAACACCTACTAATTAATAAAAAACCTGCATGACTAAACATTGGCAAATGTGCCAAAAACTAAACACAGAAAACTGGTGAAAGTAACAAAAGAGTTACAATGCTGACAACAAACAACTAGTCAAAGACCTATAACTACTGGCAGAGCCACCAAAATTGGGATAAGAGAACTTAAACAGACTGAAAATGCTGGAATAACAAGAGTGTACAAAGGAAAAATAGCATTAGAAGATTAAGTGGGTATATCTGTGTGAAAAATAGTAAGCAACCTCAGCTGAAAGTAGAACAGCCATGATAAATGCTACGAGAGAGGCCAACAACTAATTTGTATCGCAAAAGTTCTTTCTTTCAACTGAGCAAGAAACGATATGTCTTTCTTATATCTGATCATAAAGAAACAGTAGGTGCACCTGGGTCTGTGCACTGGTCCTCCTTCAAACTAAATATAGAAGCAAAAATAGCCATATCAATAAGAATGCAAGCAATTTTGTCTTAAAGCGCATTTTTCACATGTTATAGTTTGTACTAAATAAACACTATATCAATTGAAATGTTAAAATCTAATCTGTATTTCATCTACTCCCACAAAACAAATGTGACTCAAAGTAAATTGAGATGAAGCAGGCTTTGGCTACGGTATGGAAAAGTGTACAACATAGTAATTATAACCATCTGGCAGCGGGGTCCCTGTGATTTAGAGTGTAGTTTAATGGGCTACACACAGGCAGAGCAGAGGAGACCAGCTTACGTGGATTTTTTGCCATTACATCCTCACCTTACCAAGATAGGATGATTTGAAGCCTCGGGTTCATGAAGTAACAGTGAAAACCATTATGATAATGAGACTGGGCATAAAAGGATATTTCACACAGCACGAGATAGATTATTAGAGCAAAGTCACGCTCAACTCAATGAAGGACATAAAGTAACAGACGTCAGGATGTGGGCCTTTGGATAGATGTGAGTTACATCCAGAAAGTATAAATTACTACTTTTTGGACACTTTTCTGATTTAATGCTTAATAGGGCAAAATGAATGCAAAATACGTTTCAGATGTAAAACCTAATACTAATAACTTTAATAATATTGGCTTTTATTTCAACTGTGACCTAGAACAGTAACAAAACCAGGAAAAAAGTTAAACCTGTTTATAATCAAGACTAAACTAGGTTTAAACTACCAATAGAAAATAAATTAATTCCACGGCAAAAGGAGTAGTTCTCACTAATGTTTACAAATTAAGTAGAAATAATCTGATCTTTGTGAATAGCTATTTTTGAGGATAAAAATGATGTTTGTGTTTAAGTGAAAAGACTCCTGTAATGACCCTCCAAAGAAAAGACACACTGAAAAAAGACCAACTGTCACAACCTAATGTACCGCAGTGACACACCGTCGTCAGTTCCCCATTTCACAACAATAACAGACTAAGCAAATATTGACACACTATTTCCTTGACATTACAAATGTGATTATATTTGCTGTTTGCCCTGGGAGATGGCAGTTTATATTCAATGAGGTGTGTCCTCTTGGTTTGTGTACACATGTGCAAATTCAGGTGAAAAGACTCTAAAAAACACACCACATTTATGCACACATGCAACAATGATACAAAAAAGACAAAACATAAAAGAGTCTACTTTTACAGCAGCCGTTTCGCAACATTTTCTGCACTCCTTGCCGGTGTCCATCATAAATCCTGCTGACAAATGGAAGGCGACAGTTTAGGTGGACCCTGCCAGAGCTGTATGCAGTGACTTGGTCCTGAAACCAGCTGCCCGGATTCGATTCCCACCTGCAGTAATTGTCTCAGTGTCAGGCATCCTTAACACACATTTCGCCTCATGTACAGTCCAATATAAAAGAAAAATTGCGCATATCAGTAAATGTGTAAGGCTTATCTATTGCCCACTATGTTGATACAAACCAAATGTGATCCATAGAATGGATATTTGGTCATAAATTATGGTCCGTCTATATGTTGTATATTTTTAAAATTCAATTTTGTTTTTTTATGCTAAAATAGATTATATGCTTATAGCCAGTTAAATTAGCAGAACAGACAAAAAAAATCAATATAGATTTATTGACAATATTAACATGTGAGTGCCTACAACTTTTATGTGGACAATATATAATACAATATAAAGCATAGTTTGCATCAATCTAGGCCTGTTACTATATATACTATATCAACTTATCCTTCACTATATGAAATATATATATTCCCACTACTGGGAAATTTGTGATTATTTTTTGGAAAAGCGATAAGATTTAAGCCGTAAAAAAGGTCGAATTAATAACTTCTATGACTCATTAAAGATATAACATCACTACTAAAGTGTTTCTGTTATTTATTTAGTGGGGCTGATATTTTTTAACCATATTGTACATTTAGAATAGTTTTTGTGCTTTAAAATCGGCTCTTGGGTTGTTGTGTCAGTGGCATACATGTGTTGCAATATTATCGTTCAGCAATATATCATACTTCAAAATGTGTAATTACTCATATTATAAACCTTTTCTCTGGATGCTATTACTCACATCACCTATATGAATTGGACATATGCTTTTGACAGCCTGCGAAAAACTGAAAAAGCATATACATACTGACTCTACTCCCCATCTTCTATAGTGTTCACTGACAGGTAGCCAGCCGCTTCTGCACAGCAGGCGGTCCCATATAACCATGCAGACACTGGAGTACGGGGCATGACCGCTTTCTGTTCCAGTGGGTGGTCAGTGAGTAGCTCAAACAGCAGCTATCATCCCAAACAACGGCAAAAGACAAAGAAATGCACCGAAGAAGAAGGCCTTGGAAAGACATTTTTCTGTCCTTGAATGCCAAACTCATTGCTACCCGTCCATAAGTCTTCACTGCTCATTCTCCTCCCACAACAGCAGCCCCAAAAGCTACATTAATTACATGTCTTTCAAGCTTTCATTTCTCTTCCATTAGAGGAATTGCATTTGTTTTGCCCGTTGATTCACACTGACAAGAAAAACAAAGAGGAGCTGACAAATGAAGTGAAAAAGACCACAAAGTCGGCTTGAGTTGCTTCAGACAAGCTAATTATTCAGACACAAAGAATGTGACAATGAGATGCCAAATGTCAAAGCATCTTCTGCGGCTGTTTAAGCTACTGACACTACATTTGACTGTTCGTCCTTAAAAACACAGAGGGACACTGACCTTAATTTCACAGAAAATAGTCACATTTATATCAATGTTAGACAAACTTTGACAATTTAACTTCATAATGGTTTGTGCCGTCATGTTAAGTCAATTAGCAATGTGGTGACCCTAATTAACAGTGCAAGCTACAACTCATCAGTCACTCCCCTGTATATTAGACATGCCAGAGTAACAAACGTATACTCAAAATAACGCAAATTCTCTTCTAAAAACGTCCTTATTGTAATTTAATAATAAGATGTAGTTGAGGAAATTATGAAGAATACCTCAATGTCAGCGCACGGGAAAATGTGACCTTTGTATCGCTCCCATTTTTATTTTTCATTAGCGCACTAGTGCCGTCAGAGGGCTTACATGGAAAGTGCAAAGCTGAAGAAGATGAGAGGTGAATCTTGGCGTCCTCCTTTCATAATCCCTGCTCTCCTCAGTCGCTCCTAACACTGTGCTTTTAGCCCAGCTCCTGCCATAACCTATTACTCACATCCCCTCCATAATACTGCCATTATATCCTTGCAAGGTATTCTCAATCCCCACAGAATGCAGCCAGTATTCCCGGGATAACCGAGGGATGACTGGTCCGCATGGCTCTATAGAGAATAGAGAATGGGACTAGTGCCCCTGGGAAATCCGACAAAAGAGAAAGCATAAAAACTTCTTGTTATTATGGTTTGTGTGAATGAGAAAAATGTAGGTCTAACAACTTACTTTTGCTCACCTTGGCCTAGTGGTTGAAAACAAAAAGTGTCAATCTGTGTTTTGGCCAGGGCTGTGCAATATGGGGGAAAAAATTTATCCTTCAATCTTAATTTTTCTTGATTTTTAAAATCTCTATTTCAATCAGATTTTCTTTAAGAAAGCATTGAAATGACTCTTAACATTGATTTCATGAATATAAACAATAAAGCCCTTTAATAAGTGCCATTTAACCCCCCCAAAATAAAAAGAAAGAAATAAAAATGAATGCCACTGTAGACCTCTTGATTAAAAAACCCAACCATATCATTGAAAATGATTCACAAAATCTTTATCATTAGATCAATTGCCCAACCCTAATTTTGGCCAATTAGAAAAGCAAAGCAAAATGTCTGAATAATAAGCTGAATAGACCTAACTGCTCTAGTGTTTTTTGTAGAAAATTAAATTAAGCTGATCTCTGGATATTGTTCTGAAAGGTTAACAAAAAAATAAAAAATAAAAAAATAAACATTCATTCCCCAACTTTATGAAATACATATAATGTCTTCTACCTCTACATATCTAATTGTCATGTTTGAAGATTGCAAAAAATTACTCTTAATAAAGCATAAATTATACTATATATATCTTTTTATATCTTTCAACTCTACCTAACACATTACAGTCTTATTTATCTAATCCATTCCTACAAAATTCTGTCTGCAAATACCCCACTCGTCAACCACTCCTGTCACAAAATCTGCGCAAAGTGTGTTGTGTGATGCCTTACATCTTTCGCGCAGTGATTTTTTTCTATAGTTTAAAATCATTGTCTTTCTAACTGTAGGAAGCCAAGTTCCACATAGAAGCTTTCAAGACAGAAGAGAGACTCAAAATGCTAGCTGCCACTCAGAAGTGCACACGCGCAGTGATCTTATGGAGTGACAGCTGCCAAAATGTGAAGTGTCTAACAGAGAGAGAGAGGAGAGGGTCTGTGCTCGCTGGCTGGATAAGTGTGGGAGAGGAGGAGCCGCTGACAAAAGCAGCGTTTTATTGGTTAAAAGAGTGTGGAGTGTAATACTGCGTAGCATTTAACCAGCCAATCAAAATGGCCAAAAAGCACTTAGTTTTATGAATGAAAGGCATATATGTGAGGTACACGCAGAACAGAATCTACTCCACAGTGATGTAACATTACCAGAATAATGCTTCAAGAAACTGAAGCTGTAAATGTGTGGTAAAAAAGGTTTTAAGAAAAATATCAGAAAAATTCCATTTTGTTTTGCCAAACATAAGTCATGTCTAATTGGGTTAAATTTGTGTTAGGTATACAACTGATCCACTGTGCTGTGCTTAGACCAGGAAGCAATAGTCTTATTTTGCCAAAACAGTAGAGCGGGAAGTCATTTTGCCCAACTGCTATGTAAAATCATAACCGAAGAGCACTGAGAGCAGTGTGTGGGGCAGCAGGACAGGGAGGAGACTGGGGAAGAGGAGAGCAGCCAAAAACCATCACAATGTCCTGGTGAGACTTTCCGTGAAGGCTGTGCATGTGTGTACACAAGCACCACTTTCTATGAAGTCACTCTCTGGCTCACAGCTTTGCTGCCTAAATCTAATTTACTTCATGTAATGTCATGGGTAAACAGTGCCCTCTATTTTTGATTAAAGGAACAGCAGAAAAGGGCAACAAAAGGCAAGAAATATTTTTTTACCATTCAGTAGCATGCAGTGAATTTGGTAATGATTAAACTAGATTAAAAACATTGAAATTAACAAATATTTACAAAAACAACACGTCTGGCAAAGCTTTTATTAAAATCTATTTAAATAAAAAATAAATACTTAAAAATAAGTACAAGATTTTCCATAGTGTTGAATGACAAAATAAAGCCATTTCATTAAGTTGAACTAGCAGAGTGTGAATGAGTTATTCAAGCACACTTTCTGAGATGACCTCATCCTTGAAATGGACGCGTTACAGTGAGCCAACACTGCCACTTAGTGGTGAAGTTGAGAATTACTACAACGGCTTTAACTGGGTGATGTCATGTCTTGAATGGGACTAAACATCACATTTGAGGTCAAAGAGTTCATATTGACAGCGTAAATGTTTAGCCTTACAGACAAATCATTTTAAGTTATTGTGTTAAATTCACACTGTGTCCAGTCAGACTTACTCATCCACACCATTTCTAGTGTGACTATTTTCATGATCTCATTAACAATGAGCTCACCTTGCACAAAGCCCCACAGTGGCCTAGCCACACCAAAGGGAAAATGTTCTAATTTCATGCCTTTCAAAAGCCATGTCGAACCATTTATACAATAACTGCTCTTTTGAATCCAATATTCACAGATTTTGTCCATAGCTGCCCTTTTATTTATCTCACAATTTTAGTGCAAATCGTTGAGCTGCATTAAAAAAGTTAAGGGTAACATGAAAAGGTTACAAGTACAGACTTATTTCGAAGTACCAAACTAAAGTGCCTTATTTTTTTCTCCCTCTGGTTAGAGACGTCAGCAAAGTTAACTAAAACAGTTCACTTCATAATATTTAAAACCTGGAGAGGGTTTTTTCTTCTACACAAGTAAAAGTACAAAATCGGGCTGTTGACAAAAGGCAAAGGGATGTAAGTCAAATAACTGAGTACAGTTTTTGAAGACAGCTTTAATCAAATCAGTGCTTAAACATAATTGCATCGCCATCTTGTGGTTAATATTTGCAGTTAAGGATTTGCCCTGATTGAACTCTGAAAATTTAAAGTGAAGTACTATGACTTTTTTTTGTAGCAAATTGTTACCTTTGTGCTGTCAAGCTGGCTAAGGGGGAGCAATGCACAACTGTCCAACAATTGGACAAAAGAGAATGATAAGCAGCTATATTCCCAGAGCAATTTAAGTATTTTAGTCAACGTGTTAGCAAAAACATAATACATGTTAGCAATAGCAGTTTCCTGTTTATTTATGTATATCTGTCATTGAGAATAAACATTTTTGGTGTAAACTCACAACATATATATAAATACATATTGTGCTTGAGCCAGCTATGTAATTATAATCTGTGACACCCGTGGATCATTATGCTATATCTGCAGATTTTAAAATCATAACATCCATCTAAAAAGGTACAGAAGTCCACTGACTTGATCACAACTACAGATAGGATAATAAGCAATAATACTGTGCAGGAAAAAGCTACTTATCCATTATGTTTTATTCTAGATCATTGTTGCTTTCACATATAACATAGTACAACACTGTAACAGTTTAAATTATATGACTTATTTAAAATATTATATAATATATAATACATATATTATATAATTATTCAAATCAATAATCATTTTTAAACTGTCAGGAATTTCAATAATTATCATGATGTATTCATTCATTATTCTAATGACTATAACATGGTTAAAAGCTCT
>KN494811.1:346-12272 GCA_000787155.1 Scartelaos histophorus | reverse complement strand
TCCTGCTGTGTCAAACATTGCTATGTGCAATTCTCTGCAGTCATAAAGACCATGAGCTTCTTGGTCCCTGAAATGAGACATTAAGACAGAATCATCCTAGTTTAGTTGAAGCAATCTCAAGGTGTTTTATTTGCTAGTGCACAGGCAGGGTCCAATGTGTTTGGATGGCTTTTAAAGTACCTGATCTTATAGCCTAAGGTTTCTGTAAATGAGGTGTTTTCTGCTCTTACCAATGAGACGTTACATGAGCAAACACCATGGCAGTCCAGGGCCACATGATACATCTGCAGTATCATTACAAGAGTAGTGGCTCCACTAGTGCAAATCTCCACTCTGCGCCTTTTACAACAGTTATGTGGCACATTTTCCAATAAGAAGTTCTTGTGCATTGATCATTGATTAATTAACACTCAAAGAAGAATGGTCAATGTTTAGTTAGCTAATGTTGTGAATAGATTTGTAATAGACTGAAGTAATTAATGAAGACAAGGCTTTTCATTTCAATGTAAAGTGTGAACTTGTTACATCAAATGAAAAAGGTTCACATATTTTTAGCCAAAGGTTAGACAAAGGTTTCAGTGTGAATATAGCATATGTTATTATATGTTATAACTTCCAATTGGGGGATTTAGGAACAATGTCAATTTTTCTCTGAAGACCATGGAAGGCGCTAAAAGCTTAGCGCTCCCTGACTGAGTGGCACAGTCAGAGCTGCTCCACATGCCACTGATAATGCTAAGAACTACCTCTCAATTCCAGCTCTTTGCCTAGTCTGGGGTAACACTTGCCTCCTCATTTCTGTAATACAGAAGACAAATTAAAAGGAGAGACCACCAAAAGTGGCTGTGGATACATACACACTGATTTTGAGTGTGCATGTGATTATTGTAAGCAGATTTTTAGGTTGTAGAATTATTAAAACAACATGTACACAGCTAAATCATCAGATTTATTTCAGATCATGGTCCCTCTGAATACTCATATCAGATTTTGCAGTTGGCATTTCATTCAAGTAATCTTAAATGTCCACAAATCATATAATAATCAGATTTTGGTGCAGTGTGAACATAGCTATTGTCCTTAAATGTATAAACAGAATAATAGGACATTGCTCTACTGATGGGTTTCTTACTGGTGATATATTTAGTTTTAAATTGTTAATTTCTCTGCCTTTTGTTTCTTGACGAGCTCCTCCACCTCCTTCATGAAGCGCAGGCAGAGTTCTTCATGCCAAGGCAGGGCCACACACTGAACACCAACAGGGAGGCCCTCTCCTCCTTTTGCAGCCTATAAACAGTACAATGTTCAGCATATACCAGCCACACAACAACTGTCTTTTGTCGCCATCTGGTGGGATGTTGACAAACATTCACCAACTTGTAAATTATTTGCCAAGTGCATAATTATTGAACATCTGGAAGTACATAAAAGCCTGTTCTCATTTTTACCTTGCTTAAAGTCCGTTCAATCAGATTCCCTGATGCCAAGTGAGAAAGGTTTTTCTCATCCTGCGCAGTCACAGTGGAAACGGGCACAACACCAGCGCAGAAGTTGAGCATATTGTAAATGATTGTAAAGCGAATCATATCTGGAGTGATAAAATTGAAAACTCGTTGAACATCATTGTATGTAAACTCAATACCTTGATACATTGTCTAAGACATGTACCAAGACATTAAAAAATATTTTGACTAACAACATACTGTATAGCTTGGAACAATAATTGAGGTTCATGGCTGGCCCAAGTATTGGGAAAAGGAGAACATCTATATTGAGCCGTTGCCATTCTGCTATTGTGTCTTTTGCAAAGTCCTACAAACAAAGATATTTTAAAAAGAGCATAATGTTAAGTATTTACATTGACTGAACAACACATGCAAACAAAGAATCACCTCTATTGAAGCTTGACACTTGAAAAGGCCAGCAACAGATCTAAAATGCCAAGAAAATGACAAATGTGTTTGCAAGAGTTAACTTAACAGCCACCTGTAGGCATAGAGCAGCATGTGTAAAACTCACCCAACACCACTCGCATTCTCTAGTATTTGACCTACAATGGGGGACTGCAAAGACAGACAAAAACATACTACTGAGTAACAGTCATTGGATGCATAAGGTATTTTGGGATTATTTTGGGAGGATATTGGGAGGACATAAGAAATTATGAATGCCAACTTTGTAAAAGCAATTTACCAAAGGTTTAATGATGAAGGCCATCACTTTCTTCAACCAATTTGGCATTCTCCAAAGTAAATGTGCAATTCCTAAAGTGGGGTCAACTGTAGTTCCTTTCCTTCAAAAATACAAACACGAAAGGAGTTAAATATTTGCAAGATAGATACGCCAAGTTTAAACAAGTCATGCCCCAGGAAAGTTAGTAGCCCTATAATTTATTTCATCTTATAATTTTCAGTTTAATTTGAATAAATACTCACAATTGTTCAACATATTCGGCGCCTCCATCTAAGATAACCCCTTTGGTTGCTAGTTCAAACATCTCATCTATCATCAGGTTGTATGGCACCAACTAAAGTGACAAGACAAAGATTTATAGGTGAAACTGAACTGAATTACATGTTGATGTTTTTTTTACAGAGATGGGTCGTCCTTACGGTGTGGCCTGCTCGCTCTAACAAAACCTTGACTTCTTGCACTGCTCGGATCATTGATGGAAGTGCTCCTATATCCTCGATTTGTTCAAAATATCCAATTCTCAGAGGTTTCCTGCTTTGGTACACCTGGAGACAATACAAAGTGGAGCTAAATTTGCTTCCTCTGGGATAACAGGAGATGGACAAATAACCACAGGCGACAACAAATACAATATATAGAGACAATGAAAATGTCACTATATCCTCCAATTTTGTATATCTCTGGGTACTTGTGCATCTGTAAGATATACTTTATATAAGGTGACCTTGTGAGTAAAATTCATTCTCTGCATTTGACCCATCCTTTATCCAGTGCCACTGGTGCCACCTGTCATGGGCTACTGCTGTAGAGCGTTTAGATCTTGAGCTAGAATTCCTGCAAGATTTTTCCTGACAGACTGCACAGGAATCCAGGAACCTAGAACTTAGCCACCATGCCACCAGTTTGTATTTTATCTGTTGGGTGTGTATTGTTTACAAGGTGTTCAATTCAATTCACTGTTTATTTAGAACACACAATATCTGGTTCACAGTATAAAAATAATACCATTTTAAATGCGCAGTGCATGTTATAATGTATAATACAGACGACACTGCCAGTGTTTCCACAGCACAGAGGTGAATCTGACAGAGCTCCTCACAGGACACACTAGAGCTTGAATGATTTGATTGTTCAGATTCATGCTTCTAAACACAAATGAATAAATACAACATCTAATCGTGACAACACAGGGTCTAATGCCACAGTTAACAAACATTTCACTAGCACTGCAGAACCATGTTAATTTCAGCAATATTGTTAAAAAGTCGTTATAGGCCACAGTCAAACTCTGCAAACCCTTTCTTGTAGTTGCGCCAAGATGTGAAGTATACAAGGGTGGGCAGAAACATTAGAAAAGTGCAATTTTGACATTGCTGGAGCACATGGAAAACTTACAGACAAGCATATTGGCCTGGCCGTAAATCTTGTATCTGTATCCTGTAGCCTGTATCTCCGTCTCTGTGACATAATGTCCGAGATATTTAATCTCATCTGTGAGAATATAGCTTTTTGTCCTCCTTAGTTTTTATAATAATGATGTGACTTTTCAGAGCATTGTACTTAATGTCATGTTCAAAGCCATACTGGGAACAGAGCGACTATAGACGTGCACTGGAAGGGCACAGCAGGACTAGATCATCTGCACACATAAGATGGTTATAGAGATAATCTCCAAGAAAACATCCAGTTTTACATTCATTTAGATGCACAGATAGGTCATCAAGATAAATATTAAACAAAAGGGGAGACGGGATTCCAACCCTGGAGAAGTTACTGAGTTACTCAGTTACTGACCCAGAAAGGATCAGAAGTAGAATCACTTCATTTCACTTGCATAGACTTGACAGGTGTACCGGAAGGTCAGTAAGGTACCCTGGAACACCTTGGTCTGTTAATTTGTTGAGCAGTTTTCCATGGTTAATCTGGTCAAATGCTTTTCAAAGCCCCCAGAAAACACATGAAAATAGTAGACCCCACTGAGGATTATATTTATTCAACACCTCAATGGAAAGATACATGTGTCAGTGTCAGTGTTTCACAAAGAGCAGAAAACTTTGTTTTTGAAGGTGCTATATAAATTAAGATTATTATTATAATAATACTTTATTATTTATTATACACATTTTTATGTTAGTCTCTTGATGCTTACTGAGCAGATAATAATGCTGTACACACCTTCTCGTTAAATGGAAGCGGCGGAACAGTTGGATCCAGGGAAAACATGTCATCACAAAGTACGGCCTTCATGAACAGAGCCAAACTGTCCACATCCTTTCCCATTGGTCCAATAGTAGTCAGCACTGTTAATGACACATCAGAGAGTCTGTCATTCTATTTTCATTTATGTTTTTAATATATAATTTGTATGTGAAGGTTTGAATGTTTCATCTTACCAATCTTTCGCCCTCGGACAAAGGTTTTAAGACCCATGGAGCTAAAAAGGCATATATTTAATATAACAATAAAATGACAAAATCCTTAAACTTTAAAGTGCTATTAACCTCAGTCGACCTGATGTTGGTTTTAACCCACAAATGCCACAAAATGAAGCAGGTATCCGAATACTACCTCCAATGTCACTGCCAACACCAATCACTGAGCCACCTCCTCCAATCAGGGACGCCTCTCCGCCAGAAGAACCTCCAGAGGTTTTTTGAAGGTTATATGGGTTCACAGTCTGCCCATAAAATGGGTTACAGCAATCAAAACTGCATGAGTGTCAACAAAGACAAAGGTCAATTAATTTACAGCTATAAGACAGCATTTATATGCAATGTAGGTCAGATTACTTTGCAATAGTAAATATGGACAATGATTACTCCTTTCAAATGTAATCTAATTACTACTCTGAGTAAATTATTTTGAAAGTACTTTCATTACTAATTAAAATGCTATAAGTTGTTTGGGAAAAAAGGAAACACATAGCTCAGGAACCAACTTATAAAAATGTTGCTGAGCTGTGAGCTTCCTGAGCATATACTTCCTACAATATGATGTGGTCTGAAGCAGAGGGGACAAGTTCATGCTGTCACACGCCTGACCTGCCCCTGACACCGGGTGAGATCGTACAGGCCATTCTAATGGGTTACACATCTTTTGGGCAGAGAAAAATCACGGCAAGCAAATATAATCTAGTTACTCAATTTTCAATGGTTAACCACCACCATCAGCACATTAAACAGTGATATGATAACTGGAATTTATTACTCTGTAACTACTTACTGGCCAACAATGTCTGTATGTATATAACTTATGTACATACAAATATATATACCTTATTAAAGTCTGTGGAAAGTTCGTTCTCACAAAAGGAATTGCTCCTTGCTTCTTCAGAACTTTTACCACCACACAGTCATCATCAGCAGGCTGGTCTATAAATTTGACCACTCCACAAGTAGAGTCACAGTTCTAAATTCATATGTAATAAAAACAGGTTAACAGGTTATTTAAAAATTGTCTTTTATTGGCTCATAAAACAAACTGTACCTTGAGAGAGAGATTGTCTTTAACACTGACAGGAACTCCATATAAGAGACCTTTTTTGCAAGAGTCAATCGTTTTTAGATTTTCAAAACTGTCCAAAATAATCTCAGTGCAGCAGTTCAGTTTTTGTTGCACATCAAGGGTCTGTATGAAGACAAACCATGGTTAAATGTGGTTTACCTGCTTGACTTCTAAAGACATTCTGATCCATCAGGAGAGCTGCACCTTATCCATATACGCATACAAGGTTTCTTCTGGAGTCAGTGAACCTTCCTGAAGCTGTTGTGTCAACTCAGACAAAGACAGATCCAAGATGAACGCAGAGTTTGTCTTAGGATGCTAAAAAAAAATGCAGTATTCAATTAGATGAATAAGGTCTGATTTATATAAAGTCTATGCAAGAAACAAAATTGTGTCCTAATGTCCAGCTACACAAAGGTTTATTGAAGAGTGTTCTATTCATAAATACAGATCAACACTGTCATAAACCAAACTTTCATTCCTTTCAGTCCTGTCGCAGTTGTTTTTCTTTTCAAGGTGCAAAGTGGGAAATTGAGTGCACTACTTTTTCACTTACTTGACATTCGGACAACCCTAAAAAGGTCATGATCCCTAAGTAAGAAATAGTGTGGACAGTCGGACACAGCCATTTTCTAGACTTAATTTAGATAACTCAATATTTGCACAATAGAATCAACCTACCGACTGTTTATACTTCAGTACATGTTGTTCCGCTTGTTGAAAACTGCGCTCTCTTCGATTTAGGAGTTTGGAGATCAGGTTTTGCTCATGTCGCTTCTCCCGCACTCTCCGGATCACCGCCAGGGCCCCGTAGAGGAGGCATGAGACCACCGCCACCTCCGCCAGGATGTGCGGCGGACTGTCCCTCTGCGCCAGACGCGTAAGAGCTTCCATTGCCTTGAGCGCACTGTTCCTCTGGTGCGATTACCTCAAGTGAACTAACAATACGACTGAACACGGCCCCTGGAAGCTCATATAGTGCTTGGAGGAAGGATCTTTGGAGAAACACCTCTTCAGAAACATCCCCCTACTCAATTATGCAGGAAATGGGTGAGGAAGTCCCACCCACAGGAGAGGCGCACAGAGAGAACATAAACTCCTCACTAAGAGCAATAAAGTTTGATTATTTCCTCCCTTCTGTGGTTTTCGTTGGGACTCCATGTGACACATTTTATCGACTGAAAAATGGAGGATCGAGGACATGAAAGCGAAGAAGTGAGACGCAGCCAAGAGGTGTAGGACGAGGAAAAGCGCAAAACTTACCAGTAGATAGAAGGAAAAGTAATAGAGAGGTGACAGCAGCACGTTTGATTTGGTCGATCGATACACTTTTTGGAGATATGATGGCCCTTTTACTGGTGCCAAGTTTACTAAGTAGCATTGATTTGCATAGACTTTCCAACAGGCGAGTTTAAATGCCAAAATCCTCTCCTGGATCGAGAGCAGGAGGCTGCAGCAGGGGGAGGAAGGAGGGTTTTAGAGTACAAAGATCGCCACTACATATGCGGGCACTACACTATTGTCCGCAAGGTTACGCGCTGTACTTCCTGCTTGCATATGTGAATGCGTCTGAACATGAGCATAACATCTACGTTTTATTTCTGATGAGGTCATTCTCAATGTTGTCAATGTTGTCCATCCATAGAGCAACTGTCCATTTACATACACATTTACAATACTTAAAGGGACATTGCGTAACTGTGCGTAACGAGGTCACCGCGAACTGCGCGAGGTCACCGCGAACTGCGCGAGGTCACGGCGAACTGCGCGAGGGCACCACCATAGACCGTATATATGAATGGACATAGCTAACGTGTTAGCCGTCGCGTGCCAAACAGGAAGTGCTCCAGGAGGCTCTTCCGGCTCCTTCTGACTCTGGCTCCCATTGACTTACATTAGGATCTTGTCGCTCGTCTCTCTGTAACTGCTGCTGTGATCCTCTTCATCTTGGTCTTAAAATGTTCTTATTAACCCGCTCTACATGATCCTGATTTTTTTTCGCTATTTTGTTAGTCAAAAAAATCCTATTCATAACATAGAGCCTGGCTCCAGATTCGCTCCTGTAACCGTGAAGCATCGCGAGCCTCATTTGAGCAGCGCTGAACGCTATGGGTGACGTCACACTCGCTTAGTCCACTTTTTTATACAGTCTATGGGCACCACGCACTGCGTGAGGGCATAGCACTTCACATGTTTTACTCTCATGTTTTCACTCTAAAAGTCATAAAAAGTTATAATTTAATTAATTGATTAATCGAAAAAATTGTCAATGAATTAGTCAAAAAACACACATACCCGAGGCCACGTGGCCCCTTGTGCGCCTTCTCACCTTTTTCACCCCTGACCGAGTTTCATGCCTGTTTATATCCTGTGTTCTGCAGACATATCCCGCAGTTGTCTTTGCGATCAGAGATTAATTTGTGTCTGTGGTGTGCACTCTTTGTTGCATGTTTAAATATAATTTAAGACCAAAAAAATCCATAAGTGTGTGGCAACCTTTAGTCACTTCTTTGGGGTCTGATGAACAAAATGTTCACACCTGTTTGGTTGTGTGTGTGGTCTGTGTGTGCTGTGGTGTCGTATCGTGAGCGCTCACTACCGTGCTGCACTGAGGTTACATCTTTCTTTCACCATCCTTTACACATGCCACATTTTCACGTTTGTTTGAGAAGTTAAAGAACACAAATTCAAAAATGTTGTTCTTCTTTGCCAGTAGTTCTATGAAATAGGCCATGAAATAGGTATTAGGTTTTTATATAAAAGGTCTTAAAAATACTTGATTTTAACTTGAAGAAACCTGTAGGAACCCTGAATATTACATTTGTGACTTTTGTCAAAACAAAATTGAATCAATTACTCACCTCTTTTACCACTGTGCATGCAGTAGAAACATCTGGACCCAGATACAGCAACTCACCCATACCAAAGCTGGACATGTGATCAGCCTCCAGGAAAGTGACATCTTTTTATCCCACCAACCACGCCATTCAAAAGACTTCTGTTTTCTCATACAGACTCTCATTATGTCAAATACTATATACACAAAATATCAAATGGACTCAAAAAAAAAAACCCAAAAAACTGAACAGGCATCTTTACAATAATGAAATACACCAACAGGTTCAGGCAGTAAAAAAGGTTTAAAAAAAAAAAAATCTCTACAAAAATATTTATAATTTAACAGTATTATTTTCCCCTGCAAAAAGAGATAAAAAAGAAGGGGGAAAAACTATAAGGGCTATTTTGCTAAAATGTGCAAAATGTTGTGCATTTGTGGACAGAGAAGTTGTCTGTGGTTTTCTCTCAAAGGGATTTAACAGTTTAAAAAGTTCTGATTTTTCATCTTGTACCATTGTCAACCAATCAGATTCAAATTACAATGGTCTGCATTTTCAGATTGCTTGCCATATTTTGGAACAATTTTACTGTTACTGTGTTATTACAATAAAAGAACACTCTCACAAGGCATACTACAAGTGGTAATTAAATTATTTGTTTTGCTTGCTATGAATACACAGGTATATCCCACCTTAAGTTCATAGTAGAATCCACTAGCATGCTAATAAGAATAAGTAGTAGGGAGTAGACTATTTATTTATTGAATATTTACTAGTAAGTAACTAGCACCATGGCTAGACAAACAGAGCACAGAGACACTACAATGACAATTTAATACAACCAACCACTGGGTCCAAATCCACAGGCTTTCATTTCACAGAATGGAATAATTTATGAGCCACCTAGAAAAAAAACAAGTAAAACAAAGTAAATTAGCCAATATTTCACACAGAGAAATTAAGTGTAGGATGTATTTGGTAGTACATTAATTTATATTATATTCACTTATATTTACATCGCTCTAAATAGTTTTATGTTTTATTTTCTGACCAATTATTTCTTTTTATTTTGTATTTATTTAATCAGGAACTCAGTGGGACTTCCCTGGAGAAAAAAAACATGCAAACTCCACACAGAATTTTGGGCTTGTCTTATTTCACATAATTACAGAGTCACAGTTCATAACTCACACAGTGGTCCCTTGCATGAAGGAAATCAAACAGCTCTTCAGTGCAATCTTCCTCAGTTGAAGATCGAGACCCCACTCTGGTCTCACACTCTTCCAGACGCCCCCGAGTGTGGACGCAGTGTTCAGCCTCTTCACATTTCTGTCTCAAAGACTCAAGGGGATCCTAGGACAACACACACACATCTTTAAAGAACACTTGTATACGATAAGGCAACGGCACCATTATAATAAGAGCAGTATTGATATTGATAATACAGAATCTCACATCAAATAATTTTAACTTGACTTACTGTGACATAGCATATTTTGATAGAGTCAGCCTCTATCAAAATATGCTATGTCACAGTAAATTGCCAAAATATTATGAAAAGGACATCCATACCACCATTTCCTCTTCTTCTTCTTCTTCCTCCTCCTCTTCTTCATCCTAAAATTAAAGACAAAATACAGTTTAGTTTAATTCATTCCACAACAGTAAAACTTGGGTGTGCGATAATAACATACGGAAGCTAATGCTAACTTAAGCTTGAGATAGCTTCTGTTAGCAAGCCAGTGCTAGCTGGACAAGTTCATCACATCAGCTAATTTGTTCCAAAATAAGACACTGCATTCACCTCATCGGGCTCGCCATTCATGGGCATTTTCTCTTCAAAAACCATTTTAATGTATTTGTCCTCGTAGAGCGGCTGACAACAACACACGGTGGAGAAGGTCACTCCGGTACACCGGCTCTGGCAACTTCCGGTAAGGGATTTCAGAATAAATCAGTTTAATAATCTACACTAATCTGCACAACCTCTTTTGTTACGAGAGGGATGAATCAATACAATATCAATTATTCATTATTCGATAATATCTAATAATATACGCCTATCAAATGGTCTAACATGTTGGTATTAAGTAACAGAGAGTTGACATATATTTTTAGCCTTCTGTTTAATGCAGGACAAAAAACAAAACAAACAAACAAACAAAGTTGTGAAAGAATATTAGGTTCAAGGGCACATCCGTGAAGTGGACTGCTGCTTAACCTAAAAGTATGTTTATGTACAAAATATCACAGCATTGGGTGATCAGTCCTATTTTAGGCCTGTTGTGGAACGTGTTCAAATGGATGAGGTCAAGACACGACAATTTAAAAGCCAAAAGTTTATTCCATCGACATACAATTATAATACAGACGTCTGGGTCTTGCAACGTAATCCCTGACTGCACATAAATACATGGGGATCACGCCAGGCACGACGACGAAGAAGACACACAACTACCTTAGACCTACTGATTTAACATACACAATTCATGAATATTGAAATATGCAAATTTGAGTACGATACATCAGCGTTTCCGTCTCATACTGTTACACACATTGTTTTTCCATCTCCCTATATCTCTGTTTTTCTCTACTTGTCTCAGGTCAACATGGTAACTGACACTTCATCTTATCTGGGCCCTGCAAACAGAACAGAAAAACCCCCTACGCTTGCACCCAGACTCTCAGTGATGTCTGGGTGAGAGGTCGACACACAGGAAGTCACAAATGACAGCAGAGACATTATGTGGTGCATTATGTGGTGCTCATAGACCGTGTATATGAATCCTATGGGTGACGTCACACTCGCGTAGTCCACTCCTTTTATACGGTCTTTGGTGGTGCTGCATATTTTTAAGAAGCTGTAAAGCAAACTTTCATTAACAGATAAAGACATTAAAACTATAATACTCAGCAGGCCAAGGCCTAAAGTATTAGTACTATTAGCTCATGATTAGAAGACATTTCTGAGTTGTCCTGAATTATAGTTGACACAAGTTGTTTTGAAGTATTTTATTTTAAATAACGTATAAAGGCATTCATCACAATGTAGATCCTACCTGTGATAAACAAGCATTGCAAAATATTTTAGATCACATTTTGTCAACCATAGGGTTACTGTTTCTTGGTGTGAACAGTGGTCTGTGCATTCATCTTCTCTGGGCACTGAGTTTTATATCCCACTCTATAAGCCTGCACATACACTCGTGCCTGGTTCATCCTGGAAGATCACATACACAGTACAGTTTTAAGA
Source organism: Scartelaos histophorus (assembly GCA_000787155.1). Lineage (NCBI taxonomy): Eukaryota > Metazoa > Chordata > Actinopteri > Gobiiformes > Gobiidae > Scartelaos > Scartelaos histophorus. The sequence goes on along the minus strand of KN494811.1, from coordinate 485 downwards.
AAAAAAAAAACAACTTATACTATACTAATTAAACTGTATATATACTTTATACACACACACGCACGCACACACACACACACACACGCACGCACGCACGCACACACACACACACACACATACACACACACACACACACACA
>KN494810.1:859-15711 GCA_000787155.1 Scartelaos histophorus | reverse complement strand
AAATAAATTGAATTGAACTGAATTGCATGCATAACATAGAATGCACTGGATGTATATAGTGCCTTTCAAGACACCCAAAGAGCATTAGTACAGTGTCCAATCCACACATGGGGATGGCAAGTTACAACTGTAGTCACAACTGCCTGGGTTAGACTGATGCAGGTGAGGCTTTCAGTCTGTACCGACAACGTAGATAACCAATAACACCCTCAGTCATACTAGCTAAGGTGTTTAAAGTTTTGCCTAAGGACACAGCAACAGTATACAAATACAGCCAACTCCGGTCTGCCATCCATAGGGTCAAAATTGAAGTAGTTGTATTGCTTGTTTGCGCTCTCATTATGTCAGCGTCAAAATTAAAATGCAAAGCCAATATGAATATTTCCAAGACAGTGTAGACAGTTGTGATAAGCCCCTATACTCTTGCTCTAATGACAGGCACATCCAGATACATATGGCCATGCATTTTTCATGACTTTGATGCCGCCTCAGTATAATTCTGCACATTTCGCCGTGATTGGTCGACGCAGATGCTGGCGCTCTGTGTTGTCGTTAGCGGTTTCTGAATGAGAGCGAGTGGCAGCTCTGAAGATGATTAGTTTAAGGAGGTGTGAAGTTTGAGGCTGGTATTTGGCAAATGAGGAGAGAAACCGTGATTGACGTCAATGGACCGAGACAGCAGCATGACTAGACTAATCAACTCTGCACCACTTTAGGGAGAGAAGTTATAAAACGTGACACAGACGAATTAAGCCTTCAAATGGAGGATACTATTGCAACTGTGGGCCTTAAGCGGGGTCAATACTCCAATGTTTTACTATGGTTTATTTCCAAGGAATCAGAGCAAACTGATTAATTTCCTATTTTTTGCTATTGTTTCAAATAAAATGCTTTTTCACCCAATTCTAGGTGGTTTTATTCTTTCTTTAAAAACTCGCATTGTTGTTCTAGGGTGTTTCCATGGAGTTTCATATGGAAGAGCAGGTGTTCAGTCCCTCGCCACAGAAAAGTTACATAATGCACAATAAATCCTCTCATTCTGGCCCACCCTCTCATCTTTGCACCCATCCCATTCACCGTCTTTGAAAACTAAAGTTAGTCTTGTTCCAAGTCTGTTCTCTGCTCTCTTTTACTCACTGGAATCGCACTATATCATTTTCTCTAAGCCAGTCGAACCTCTATTTTTTCCAACCACTAATTAATTATAATTCAGCGCAGTGTGTTGCAGTCAGGCTAAAGGAATGCCTGCAGAATGGAGCTGTAAAGTCGACTACAGGCGGGAGGACCGAGGATGATCCGAGGGGGGCCGGGAACTAAAGAGGGACCAGGTTGGACCGAGAAAGGGACTCGAGGGCGTAAGGAACTTGCCTGGGACTAGGGAGTGTCTGTGCAGTAGCCTTTGCACATGGAGGGATTTCAATTTGACCAATTTGACAGTATTCTAAAAGGCTACACTGTGCACAATACACCGACTATCCCTTTAGAGCGTCATTTTCATTCTAAATTAATTATTTTGAAATCTGTGATACAATAATGCAAAAGTCTGGGGTTAACGAAGCAAAATTATGGTTTGAAATGACATGCAAATACAGTATATTCATGTTGATGCTCCTATTTTCTAAAACAAATCACATTTAATTAATGCTTTCTCTACACCTCCAATAGTGAACTGTATTCTCATGTACTCAGAATGGTTAAAAGTATCACAAGCCTCTAAATGAGTTTCTTAAAGTTCTTGTGTTTGTCCTCATTTGAAGTGCAAAAATGGCCTGACTTTGCATTATCCTTGTATTGCACATGAAAGATAAGCTCTTCACTTTAATATTATAGACTTGCATATAGAAAATCCCAGCATTTATTTTGTGCATGGTCTGCAAAAAAAAAAGGCTTTCTCTGCTCTCTCATCTTCGGTTTGTTACGTTCCAGTGTTTACCACAAAACATTAAAGAGACACACTTTAAATTACAAAGTTACAGTGAACTGCAGCCTGTCATTTTCAAAGAATAGTTCTGATCCTTTGAGCCATGACTTTCCATGTTGGACAGTTTGTGGTGTCATTTGTCATGCCAGTGTCCTCATCGTCCCTGGATCTGTGCTCTTTTACTGAGTGGGTGGTCGGTCCAGACTCTCATTGTCATCACCTTTTCATATATACTACTGCGTTTTGCCCTGTGGTTTAGACTGATTTATTCTTAGACTTTTCACCAGATTGTCTATATTATAAATACTTTTCAGATCCTCAATTGACGAAAATAAACCCAAGGCCAGGACTACTTCTACGCTTGGTTGATGAATGATTCAATGATCAAACAAGGCCAAAACCAAAAGGATACTGATCAGCATCAATCAAAGGTTGGGTAGAAAACCAGACCTTCCTTGACGACCAGGACTACGACTCAAGAAGGTCCATATTACGACTATATTCTGAACAAACTTTAAAACATACTTTATGCATCTTTATTCATTAATCTTATGCGTCTAATCCATCCTTCAAAGCTACTGGATCCATCAGTGGTTGTGCAAAGGGAGAACTTTATCCAGAACGATGCTCTGGAGTTAGATGGAGCGTTCTTGACCCTAGTACCCATAGAAAAGATATCCAGAAACAGGTAGAACAAGTAAATATCCCATTTCAGCTTTGGAGAACAGCTGTATTAGAGGATGATTTATGAACAAGCCAAATGCATTCGCCACAACTTTCCCTTTAAAACTAGATACATTTCCACCACCAGCATCAACAGTAGTTCCCACAGTAGTTCACACACTATTTATCACTGTCGGTTGTGCTACAGAAGACGACCAGATCCAAACCGTACTGGCTCAAATCCACAGTTAACTTTTGTCTGAAAACCGCAGACTGCAAATGAGGCGGAGGAGTATAAAATGCAAATACTGTGCTATAGTTTAATGAAAGCTTTCTGAGGTTTGCTTTTTCTGGACTGACCGTATCTCTCTGCATAGAAACACCGCTCAGCCCTTTCTGTGAGTCACTGCGATCGGATCTACTTCCTGGTACTACGGTTATTTTTAATTTGTAGCGAGGGAAGTTTCATTCAAAAGCCGGCACAACGGACAGGTGCCGCTTTGGTACAGGAAGCGGCTCGCTAAGTGTGTCCAGATTGAGATAAAGTTTGCTGACAGATGATATCACTTATGAGGCGCATTCAAACACTGCTTCAATCAGTGTTAAGTAATAGGTCTGACAAAGTGGTCTCAGTCACCCACTTCACTAGTGAGTGAGGAGAGAAGGATATAAGTGCTATAAGACAAAGTGAAGGAGGTACTTACAGAGACAGTTCAACCATTGAGGCATTCACATTTATCTTTGTTTGAGCAGCGGTGTATGAAGTACTCAGTTTTGTCAATTAAGTAAAAGTACAGATACATGGGATTACTGTTACTGAAGATTACTGAAGTAAAAAAAATCTACTTAAATCTGTTACCTGTTTAAAAATGTACTTTAAGAGTAAAAAGTAAAAGTATTTTGCTGATTTTTTTGAACAATTTAAGCAGCAAAGATAAACAGTTATATAATAATAGCTGATTTGAAGTGACTCATTGGATTTCTTAATTTGTCCAGCTGTTCTTATGTATTATTGAAATGCTTATGTGATACTAATGAGAAGAGTTTGAAGAGGCTGAGGAGGCTGGTGGTTCTGCTGCAGTGGGGATGGGGTAGAAGTAGGGCTGGGTATCGATTCAAATCTCAAGAATCGATTTGATTCCAATTCTTAAGATTAAGGATCGATTATCTCGATTCGATCCGATCCGATCCAATCTTGATTCTGGTTAGTGTTCTTAAAAACATTTTTTTTAACCTTAACCTGTTTAACATACAACATGTTAAAACTAGCATTAGATTGACATTTAACAGCAAATTATGCAAGTATTGGTAGTTCCTGATGGCTGTGAGAGTGGCTGTAGTACTGGGATAGAAAAACTTCGCTATGTGCCTCACTCTCCCAAGCAGACGTGCAATATTCGGGAGTTTGAGACCGGCTTGTGAAGCGAGGTTGATTCTATGCGCAAAGCAGCCGACGTGAGTTAGACCCATGATCCGCACGCACCATATTAGCGCCGTTGTCTGTCACGATGGCGAGAGCAGCAGAGTCTATGGTGCGAGTGGCCACAACGTGAATACCATGGACGCGACTTAGATAAAAGTTTACCGGGGAAATAGGCTACTAAAAACTTATTGTATTTATATATATTTAGTAATCGATTTTTGGACGCGCGAATCGATATTGAGAATTTAATATGCAAATCAATTCAGAATCGGAAAATCGATTTTTTCAACACAGCTCTAGGTAGAAGAAGGTTGAGTGGGGTACAGCAGCAGGAAGGGGGTGCAACAAAGGAAAAAAATGAAGATGGAATGAATGGAAATCTGTCTTATATTAAACCGTACAACTGAAGTTAAACATGGATACAAGAAGACATTTAACATTACAATTACTGCAGATTTTCTTGGACTGTCAATCACCACACTGACTCAGCCTTCTATCCCACTTTACAGTGTTTTAGCTTCATGAAAATCACAAGTGCTACTGCTCAAGCCCAGATGTGTCCAAGTCTTAAACATAATCTCTTTCTGGTCATTGGGTGGCTGTTGTGTGCATCTGCTCTCTATTTTCTATTTTTTCGGGAACAGTGGGATGGGTACGGCATGTTTTGGTTGGACTTTTTTACGGTAAAGATCGAAAAGTTGCCCGTATAGCGCTCGAAACCAGAATAACAAACCGGCCGCACTCAAACACATGGTTAGCATCCTGAAAGAGCGCTGTATACTTTAACATTAGGGGAGGCCATTTTGGGGACGGCAGCTGCACAGTCCGACCACAGCGCAGGGAGGCTATTTGCTGAGCCCAGTTTAGGAGTGTGTCTGGGGACGTCCTGCAGGGCCCCGGGGGTGAAAAACTGCAGTTCTGTCCCATTACTGTTCACCACCACAAACCCCAATGCTGCTGATGTCTTTAAAATAACAGGAGTAAACAAACCAGAAAAGAATCGCGTAGGTGGAGAAGCTAGTTTGAAGTTATTGCTTTAAAACTAGGCAAAATAAAACAACTTTTAGATGTGTGGAAGATATTACTTTATAGGTTCCTTTCTTAGTCACATAACTCTAACTCTAACAAAATGTAGAAGTTTTACTTAGCTCTTCAAACCAACAATTCGGTACCAACCAAATTGCTTCATCAGGGCTTATGTTGTGACAATGTTCACAATTTTCAGCTATAATTTGTTATCAGATTTTTATTTTATTTTATTTTTTACATTGGTCCATTGTGTCACTTTCCGTAAAATACCTGCTTTTATTTTTGGCTGTTGGTCTGGTGGAACAACTGGAAGTGAACACTGTTGTTAAAGAAGGAATTTTAGGTCAAATGTTCCCAGCACATTTCCGATGCCAGCCCGTTAAACTCTCAATTATCCTCTCCTCTGTCCACTTTACAGGTTTGTGTCAGACGCCATGCAACGGGAAGACTATTTTAACAGTTTAATTTGCACGTATCTCACAACACATCCTCAGCCCCTCCTCCCTGTGTTTTTATAGATATAAATACACGCCCAGTTAAAGCAGTAAAGACTCTTTTATTGGGACATAAAACTTGTTTCCATCAGCACCACACTGCTGCCGTACACACAGGCATTTTGAGACTTTATAGTTGAATACTTTGGCGCGAGAGGAATTTGTCCATCACAAAAAGTACCCAGTTTTCCTCATTGTTTGGCTGTTACTCACTGGCCTAATGGTTTAAGGTTGGCATTGCATTGGCATGGCAGAGTCTGAAGTGGGTTGTGTGGGCAAGAGAAACGTATCTAGAGTTTTAAGTAAAATATAAATCCAAGAAATGTTATATTCTGATACATTTTGTGTTACTATACAATTTTGGGCAAAAAAGTGGAAGTAGCAGCAGAGAGTAGAAAAAAATCTGCAGAGGGATTCAACCACCAACCTAATTGTTGTCAGTGATTATGCCATTTTGACCATCTTGATACTGGGATTGTACAATCAGTGAAGGTCAGAAAGGTCCAATGATAGTACAACTGGAGTCTTTTTAGAGTTTAATAATAAATCAGCGCTGAAGGCATCTCATTTTTGCTCTTTTAGAACTGTGTATAATGACCATATCGTGGGAGTGGATCTCTCCTTCACTGTGGTTCTCCTCGAGGTTTCTCGGTTTTTTCCCACTGGGTTTTTCCTTGCCGGAGAAGGAGGGTCTAAGACAGGAGATGCTGGGACAATTAACAATTTGCCTACTTGGTTGGACATTACAATTAACAATTTGCCTACTTGTTGTTGGACATTCTGTATTCTTGAATTATTAGTTAATTATTAATTATTATTACTATTTTTCTTATTCTGCTTCATTCTCTGACATCTCTGTTTGCTAAGTTAACAATTTTGTGAAGCCCGCCGAGATAACTGTTGTTATGATTTTGAGCTATACAAAAATAAATTGAATTGATTTGAATTGAATCGTCACCTTCCTAAAATAATCGCCTAAGTCACTTTTTGCCAGTTTACTTTGCCATAATTTATGCCATAATTTCTATTTTGGGGGAGTTTTTTGTGTTTCCTGAAAAACCTGAAAAAATGACTTATGCGATTATTTTAGGAAGGTGTCAATATTATCTATTAACTCTGGGCTTTTTTGTATTCTGTCTCTTTTTATTTATTTGTGTATAAATAGTATTAATGCATATTTGACATGGAGACATTGTATTTGTTTATGCGAAATAGAACAGTGGAAAAAAAGTATACGATTGAGCACTGCTGTTTTGTGGCTATAGTTTAGATAAAGAATCATGCTTCAACATGTTTAAATCATGCAATAATAACTCATGAAGTGCACCAAAGATAAATCAAAGATAGTAAAGTATCCTATTTCCAACCGGCGGAGTTGCGTAAGACGGTAGTATGATTCTCTCCACACTCAACGTAAACAAAACATCTCAGAAACATCTCCTAGGGGAAAGTGGCAGAGAAGAAAAAAACTGGCAACGAAACAGTGCATTTCAAACAAGTTGAGTGTCGCTCCAGGCAAATCAAGGTGCAGTGATCCAGCGGAGGATTACACCGGCTAAAAATAGACGGATTTGAGGTGTAATTGCTAAATGTGGATTGTATGGGAACGAGCCAAAGACTGCTCCCAATACAACCATTTATCCACGAGATTCGACCTTTAACTGACAACTTAAGGGCCGTGATGAGTGACTTTGAGATTGGGAAACCGTTGTAAGAATGCACTGTAAAAATATGCACTATATTCTGCCCCGTAATTTACTTTAGGAAAGATATGGAAAATTCTTGTTAAAATAACCAACTGAGTTTTACAAGGCTATTATGTGGTGTTGTTTAGTCATGTATAAAATATGAAGAGTACAATTTTCTCTCTGCATTGACCCATCTTTAAAAGTGTTACAAGGGCTTAAGGATTCAAAGGAAACTACCCAAACCAAGGCACAAAACCATTTTATCCATCCAATCATTATTTAAAGTGCACAATAAAAACAACATAAACTGCAGCAAATTATAATAAACATAATAAAACACAACAATAAATTGGTAAACCTAGAAAGACAATGGATCTCCAAAATACAAACGAGAAACACCAGTACAAGACAAAGAAGAAAACTGCACAATTTTGATTAAAAGCTCGAAGAAAAGATTATTTAAAAGCAGTTTTTAAAGAGTTGACTAAAAGAATTAGCGACTCTGTGTTAAATGTGATAGAGAAGTTTCATTTCTGTGCCGTCACCAGAGGTATAATACTCCCTACAACAGAAGTACTTTCAAACTCAACTCAAGACTGGAATGGACAATATCACGATGCTTTCAGGGTTCTCCGGGTTCAGTAAACGTTTCTTGATCATATTTAACATGCCAATAGCTTAACCACCTCCCACACATGTGCAGCGATGGTATCCTGGCTCGTTTTCACCGCTGTTGCCATAGTAACGTGGCACTACTGGTTCATCGCTTTCTAAATGAGATGTTGTTTGACAGTTTCCAAAAATAGTAGCGCCGTCAAAGGTTTTAATTGAAGCAACTCAGGGAGAAGTCACTATCACTTGTAGGCTAGCGATTCAGCGTGTGTGGTACAATGCCCCGCCCACTTCTGTCTGGAAGTCTGTTCTGATTGGACAGATGTTGGCCTATTGGTTATTATCGCGTGTCAGCCATGATTGTGAGAACAATTATGGTCAAAAGGAAAGAGGATTGACTTTTCACACAAAATAAAACATTTAACTAAAGAGGGACTAGTCTTTACTTACTTATGTATTTAGTATTTTATCACATGGGGTGACAGTAGCTCAGTTATCGCGTGTCAGCCATGATTGTGAGAACGATTATGGTCAAAAGGAAAGAGGATTTACTTTTCACACAAAATAAAACAAGGTTGGCAGTTAGAATCCCACACTCGATATAAACATAATTGGTAAAGCAGTTTGATCCACTAACCCGCAGGCTGCCGGTGCGATTCCAGTTCCCACAGATGAATGCTGTTGTTGTGTTGTGTTGGGCAAGACACTTAACTTATCTCACCCCCAGAGTAGCAGGCACCTTGAAGGAGGAAACGCAGTATATAAAAATGTGACAATTTACCATTTACATATTCAGAATTAATTAACTTTCAGTGAGGCCATGGTGCATTCAGAGAAACTATAGTCAGTTTGAGCATTGAACCCACAACCTATGATTTCAAAAATAAAAATAGAGAAAGAAATCCTATATCTCTCTTACATATCGCTCAAACTTCTTCTGACCCATATTCCTTTACCCTCTACCTTTTCCAGCTGCCCAGGGAGGGGGCTACGGTGGTGCCAGACAGACCCTCATAAAATCTCATACCACAGAATTAGACGGGGAAATATATTAAAACCATTTATCCACATCTAGACTCAGTAAATGTAACTGCTGTGAAGAGATGGTCATTATCCCCGTGCAGACAGGAAACTTGAACAGACATTTTAACAGTCGCAACTCATCCAGAGAGTCCATGTTGTCACGTTAGGGAATAAAGCTTGTGTGTTTCTATAGCCTGTAATAAATCATGAAATACGCTCATTAAGGGACTCCTAATAGACCAGGGAGGTTTAAGGTAAGAAGGTAAAGTGTTCTGGTTCAGATGAGAAAGACAGAAAATAGTTTTATTAAAGCAATTACTGGGTTTGCCATTGCTGTGTGCTACTATTATACAGCGGAGTATAAAACATGCCTGTGCAGATAAATTAAATAATTATAAATCAAGCAACCTACCCAAATTACCTATAATTGCTTAAACTCGACAACAGAATTAAAAATGAGACACACAAATTATACCTGTTATTCCTGTATAAATGTTACATAGAATAACTAATACTAAGCTAATATTGCTCAAACTATTGCCTTAAATTCTGCTCTTTTTTTTTCATGTGCAGTATGATAAGCTTATATATGTTGCATTTATTCCATTTAGTAAATATCTTCTAAAATATGAATCAGATCTGACCTGTAATTTGGTCCGGTGGTGTCACTTCATTGTCTTAACGGGATATGGTTAAGGATAAGTTTGGGGTATATGCCATAAGGTGGAACATTCCAGTAATAGTCATAGGTGATGCACCCTCCACCTGAAAAGTGCTTATAGTCTATGAAACTGCTTCTAAGTTCCAGTAAAATTCTATTGACCATTTGATGCCAGACCTAATAGATCAATTTATAGTCTGGAAAAGTCAAGCAGGGACACTCCACTATCATTAGAAGAACATTATTACAATTTACTTCAATAGCAAGTTCATAAAGTCAAAGCAATTTGCCCAAAGCACAGTGCCAATCATAAACTGAAGTATCTATGAAATTATCAGTGGTGATGATTCAATGTATTATTCGTAAACGCACCAATGCCAATTTTGTATCATTATGGAAACAGACATGGTTCATGGGGTTACCTGGGGCCACAAATTACTTTTACTAAAACGAAAGGCAAATGTAGATGATACAATGACATACAACTACGCCCTATTATGTGCAACCACTTTGCTTTGCCTGGAATGTCCTGCAGTATGACATTAACCTTATCTATCTCAACGGAGACTAAAAGGAGGCACTGGTCACATCTGTAAAGAGCAGCCGCCCTGCTCATAATAAGAACGCATGTTTCTCAAGATATTTTCTATGAAGACCATGAAAACGTTAAACAGATCCATTTAATGCCAGACTGTGGAACATTGAAGACAAAGCAATAACTCTCCATGGAGACAAGCAGGTGGAGGACATTTTATTTGTTTAGGAAGACATTTTTAATGAAGTCAGTAATGTGATGGTGCAAAGGAGCAGCTTGTATAAACCCTGCATGAGCTTGTCTCTGTTATTGACAATGGAGCATTGTCTGCTGTTGCACAATAAAACATTTTGCGAGAAGATACAATATTTCATAATGTGCATCATAAAATGCCAGCTGTGCGTAGTAAATAAGACAACATGTACTCTTCCCATTGAGCTTGTGTCAGAGTTTTATGAGCCTCTTCACTATAAATGAAGTATAATGTACAGTGTGCTGGCTGACACTTCACTCATAAATTCAACATATCCGCCCACAACTTCCAGTTGTTGCTCTGCACTGTGCTCTGAGCATCAAGTGATAACCTCTGAAAATATGTAAACTGTGTCGACACAGCATCACTGTCAACTCAAGTATTACTCAAGTGGAAGGAGAAACTCAAATCTATTAGGGCTGTTTTAGATACATGTTCACATAGTTTCATTGTGATGCAGATTTTTAACTGGATGTCTGTCCTGATGCACCTGTCTTGTTATTTAAACAGGCCTGGGATCAGCACCATTGAGCATCATCAGAAACTTCTGCTACTACTGCAAAGTATTGGTAAGTGGAGTTGGTAAGTGACTGAATACATGTGCCAAGAATGAATACTGAATACTAATTTTGACTATCTGTATTCCAGTACAGTTACTTTTTCATTTGGTGGTTTTCAGAATACATTTTCTTTTGATCACACAATTTAGGCTTCAAACGGCACAGAATTAGTAAGAAAAATATAAAACTCACCTCTTATGGCACATGCAGGTATGATTTTTCCTTCTCTGATCAGTGATAAATAAATGCATATTACATAGAAATGGAAACAAACGTTTTTAATCCTAGGTTGCATTTTTACATTATTATTTAAATACAACTCTGAGTTAAAAGTATTCAGAGTATTCAGAATGCAGTACTCTGATTGGCCCAACTAAATAAGTATTCTTCCCATCAGTTGTTATTTATTTATTTTATTCTAAGTTCAAAACTACATCCCATTCTATTTAAAAGGAAACTAACTAACACTGTAACAATACGTTAACAATCCTTAAAATTAAGAAAGACTTGAAGAACATAATGAGCAAATAGTTTATTAATGATGATAATTATAAGGCTTAGTAACTGCTTTTAAGTTGTTAGGAGATAGGATTAGGATTTGGATAAGATCATCCTTAATAAACTGTGTGCTCATTATGATTTCAGTTTATCGCTTTATTGAGGCTAATTATTATGGTGTTGATATTCTTAAATCTGAATCTGTTCCCTGCCTCTACCACATGATTATTTCTCAGTATTTCTAGTTCTGATCCCCTAAGCTCATAAGTCAAGTCCTTGGTATTATCAAAGTATTTCCCAGCAGTGATCAGCAGTGTCATCTGTGTGGTATGTGCAGGTTGTTAGAACAGGTCTAGAGCTCTCCACAAGATTAATGAACTGTCAAAAAGCAGAGGGGGCGTGGCCAAGTAGAGGGGGCGGTCCTAAACAGTGTTAGAAGACATAGTTACTGTGGTTTTGTTGCTGGATTAAGTAAATTTTAATTCATACAGATGGGAGACAGCTACAATTAAATACTTAAAATGCAAAATTATGTTGTGATGCAGTGAGTTTTGAGTTCTTAATAGTTGAAAATACCATTTATATGAATGTCCAACCAAGATATCAACTGTACTAATATCATGGAACTGCTCCATGATATTGCAAATTTTTTCTGAATTGGCATCCCTAGTACTTACTATAGATACCAAAAAAATGAACATTTAATACCAGTATCAGTGCATCCCTAGTCAGTACTTACTATAGATACCACAAAATGATAGCTTGACAATTTAAACAAACAATTAAAATAGTACCATTGTGGTGGATACCTCTGCCACCACTCCACAGTGTTAGTATTTTTCTTTTTATTAAGTTAATTACTACAAAGTTTGATTTATCTGTTTATTTAGACTTAGTGTTCACATTTTGGTTAATATAAGTTTGAATTTTTACTTACACTTGTTCTTTGTTCTGTTCAGTTTGATTTAAGTTACACTCCAGTTAGGCCTGACTATTTCTGTTATTTTGAGCCTTTGTTAAAGTATATTTTTGAATTTATTAAATTTAAATCTATATTTTTTACACCTTGTCCTGCCTTTTCTGTTTGGTCCACGACAACCATCTTTATAGTCCTTGTAAAAAAAAAAAAAAAAAAAAGTACCAGTAGTTATAATTCCTATAGAATATGAACATTCCTATAGAACATGAGCATGTGTTTTGCATGCATTATTTACAGTGATATTTCTTGCAGCTATGAGATCATCAAAATCCAATCAGCCTCGTGTTTCTGAAACGCCTAAATGTGCGTTGTGTTTTTTTTTTGTTTTATTATTTGTTAATTACATCGCGGCTGTGGGTCCTGTAATTGCCTGAGCTGAGAACAGCACTGGGGCAGGAGGAGGGAGCCTTGTTTCATTAATAAAGCACATATTAGAGTTTATGTGATACAACGCTCTGGAGGAAGTGTGAGTGTTTTGCCTCTGGACCACTCTGTTTAATTAGCCTGCACTCGGGCGGCCATCTTGAATTGCATGAATGAATGTGTGGGAAGAGCAGCCGCTGGGGTTGTGCTCACTTTTACTTATTTACTGCACAGAGATATAGACTGAGGAGATATGACCCACTGAAACACTATGAGGTAATGGAAATAGCACAGATAGATGTAAGTGATAGCTAAATAAGATGCTGTTCAGGAGTCAGACGCGATACCAGTTCAACATATAAAATAAATTGGCAAACACCACCAGGACAAATTATAAATCCAGTATGTCCACCCATAAAGATCCAGTTACCATCATCTGAAAATATGTAACAACTGTGTCATTGTCAACTAAAATCTGAACTTTTAGACTCTTTTTCACACACTGTTTCATTGTAATATAGATTTCCACCTGGATGTCTTTTAACCAGGCATGGGACCATCACCACTGAGCGTCATCTTTACTTTAGAATAAATTGGCAAACCCACCAGGGCACTGCTTTTTAATATTTTGAAAAGCAGAATAAAGGAAAGTGCTTTCTCTGGCTTTTGGTCCTGCAGCCATTTTTCCTCTAGTCCCCTAAATAAGATGAGACGGGTTTTGTGTCTAGACAGAATAATGTTGCCCAGACTGAAACAATGGCCTGGGAAGCTTTTCTTTTGTGCTTTCTCGCATATAAAATATGAAGAACATCTAAAACAAAAACACAATTACTGCCTAAATGACATCAAAGGCCACAACACAATTTGTTAAGTTCAGGGTGGGACTTTAAACAGCTGTGCTTGACATCTTCATTTGAAAAGTGTTTGAACTAACTTAAGTGCAGCCTCAAATACAACACAAACTCTAGTATAAAGGGAACAGATACATTTGAATGGTTTTATATGGCACAGAATGTACAGTAGTGGCCTAATGAGTGTCCCAGTCAAACTTCCATGGGAGCGTCCATCACTCGGACACTCTCCCACATGAAACAGGCTGCTCACTTTGAAGTGTGAGTCTGTCTGAGCATGTGCAGAAGCGACCACATGAAGAGAGCCCATTAGACTGGCACCAGGCCTACAGCACTCCACTGTAGGGAGTATACAGTACTCAATGTACAAGGAGAGAGAGAGAGAGAGTGTGTGAGGTTTTTAAAGGAGCAGGAGCTGAATAATGCCCTGAGCAAATGTGCTGATATATGATAGGCAATTACATGGAAAAGTTTTGTAAGACATGCTTAATGTGATAATTAATGTGATAACAAAGTAGTACAATAGTGTAAATAACCTTGTTTTATTTCTCTTGGTGCTAACCTTTTCCAGTGGTGGTAATTTCCATTGCAACAACAAATGATGACTTTGTATTGAATGCCCAAATAATGAAGCCAACCTCGATTGCACCTGGACTGCACCCCCGAAACAATGGAATCTGTAGCAGCAAACAACAATTCACAATGAAAATATAAACTTTTCAGATTGGCTTGGTAGTTCTGTTGTTGTAGGTACGCACTTATGCATCTATGTATGAATGTATGTATGTATGAATGTGCATTTCCCCCAGTTTTGTTCTTTTGCAATTTACTCAAGTTGACCATTTATAGTGCAGACAAAATTGCAAATCCAACATTTCAGCTTTGTTGCTATCATAATATCAAAAATGTTAGACCTATATCAGTTCAAAATGGATTAGGAGAATAACTGTCACATTATCCAACAAATAGTAGGTTCAGTTTGTAGTATTTGTGGTAGCTGAAGTCCTTAGTCCAGCCAAATGAAGCAAACTGTGACTACTTTCTTTAAGTACTCCGTTCTTCCCACAGAGGAGAGCTGGGCGTATACTGGGCGTGTGTACTATCAGTATGCAGTTTCACTCCGCTCTCAAATAGTGTTAAAAGTACTACCAGCCGCCTCGTGAAGACTGGAAGCATCACACTGCTCTGAACAGGCACCGACTTGCAAAATATGTCATTACATGTTCACTTTTATTGGTGAGAATTAGATATAGAGGAACACAGTACAAAATTACCTATGTAAATATGTGTCGGTTCAGC
>JACN01109707.1:0-39014 GCA_000787155.1 Scartelaos histophorus | reverse complement strand
TATTTTTACTTGTATGTATACATTTATGTATTTATGTCTTATTTCATAACAGTCTCTTTGTCTCTTTTTATTTATTTGTGCAACTGTGTCCAAATAATTTCCCTTATGGATCAGTAAGTTTATCCAAAATTAACATAATAGCCTTTTTACATTTTTAAAAATTATTAGAAATTACGTTTCGACAAAAAAGCCTTTGTTAGATATTTTTTTGCCAAAGCGTAATTTATAATTTTTAAAAAAGGCTTTTGGACATCGGCCATCTGAGTGTGCTATGGATTTGATTAACTTTTATTCTGCTGTTCCTTGCATGTGTACGTCTGTTGGGTGTGTTTTCTGCTTCATGTAAGATTAACATTATAACATAAACATAAATTTGCACACAATATAAAACCTTTGCATAATATTGGAGGTTATTTCTAGTATATGGAAATGAACAGGCTATACGCGATCCATAAAAAAGTTACGAACTCAGTCTAACTCAAATAAATGTGCTCCATTACCCACCCACGAGCCGTACATCAATACTGACAACCATAACTCGGAGCTGCCAGACTCACATTAGCAACCGAACGCAAGCTGTGATTCAAGCTATTTTTCATCCCAGATTTCTGACCTCCCTCCTCTCTTGTTCCCTCTTTACAACTACCTCACTAACCAATTTTTCACACTATGAAACATCACAATTTCATCGTGCTGTTTCGTTAGCAATCTTCCAAAGGGCTGTGTTATGGAAAATTGACGCCTGTGAGCTTGATGTTGGAACGTTACCTCCTCAAAAACAGACCTGGAGTTGTGTTTTGTCTCATTCGCGCACGTTCATCTATCTGTTAATGCGAGGAATGTCTGTCTGCGTGTCTGTTTGTTTGTCTGGCATGTTGTGATGATGTGTCTTACACTGGAGGTAATGTAGAAAATGGACAGGAAGGCCAGCCAGATGATGCAGGTGGTGTTCATTGTGAAGCCGATGAGCTTTGCCTCATTTTCTGGACACTTCTTGGTTTTGAAGTTTTGAAGGCATGCCTGTTAAGAAGGAGGGGGATAGACAAAGCACAACTCAGAAACTAGTTGTCTCCAATGCTCAGAATGTTCTGTTCCAGCTTATGATGTCATCCAGAGGTAGTCAGTCGCTTTTGTGTCTCAGTCACAGGTGTTAGTGCAGTTTAACAGGAGGACTGGTCAGAGAGGGTCAGCAGATCCTGTGTCAGAGCAGTTTGAGAAGAAGAAAAGCCAAAAACTTTTTCTGTAATGCTGCAAGACACAAAAGAGGAAAACCTCTTTTGTGTCTTGCAGCATTACAGAAAAAGTATTTCCTCTAGAAGGTCTCCTGCTGTATTTGCTGTCGGATATGATGTAAAAATCCTATAGCATCTCAAATGTTCACAGCTTGTCTCTTGCACAATGGGTTCCCATTCTCTTTCACTGACAAAATTTCTAAACTTTTCAATGGCTTTTTCATGACCTAGAGTGAATTTTCCATGACTTTATAGCTCCTACATAATACATGCATACAGAATTTATGATATGAAATATGAAATGTGAACCTTTCCACTCACCTTATGGTATTATAGTTATTTAACATTCAAAATACTGTCAGTGCATTTACTGTCATCTCTTTTAAACAAAGACCTTATTGTGTATTGTCCTGCAGTGTTTCCCACAGAACATTTGTGAGTCCAGGTGGGTGGGGGGCCACCGGTATCAGAGACATAATCAGAAATGATCAGAATAGTTCAATGAGACGCTGTAGTTGCGTGAAAGAGATGCAAAAAATTCCATGACTTTTCCAGGATTTCCATGACCGTGGGAACTCTGTGCACAGTCTCCATAGATACAGAAAAAACAAAGCTCACAAAATCTATCAGTCCCTTACTCGTCTCCTTTGAACTGCACATGCTGCACTTGTTAGCCGGTTAAAATGCCATGATGTGATGTTAAAAATTGAGCCGAGAACACAAAAAGTTTCAAAAACCATCGCCTCTGGATTTTGGATGGAACTGATGACATAGAGACATAGAGGGAATTTCATATTTTCCAACCTTTTGTTTACTACTTTTCTTAACACAAAAAGTACTTTCTCACCAAACCTAGTAGTAATTAGAAAAACTCTGTCAAATACATTTTAAGTACGCTTCATCAAAGAAACGCAAAAGCGGCGGATGCTGTTGAAAGTGAGTCCACGGAGAAATCTGTCTGCGAGAATGCAGATACGCCGGCTTCTGATGAGTCTATTAAAATGGTCCATGCTGTGCTAGCTGCGCTTCGTCAAAAGCAATGAGAGCCACAGCGTTGGGAGGAGGGCCCATAGCCATCAGTTGCCAGGGGCGATAATGGAGCCTACCCACAGGCGCTGTGATTGGTCGAGCCGCAGAGTTGTTTGTGAAAGCGCGTGCTACATAAAAGAAGTCGGTAATTAAAAACAAACATAGCATGACGTTTGCTATGGAATCGTGGGAAGTTCAGAGTAGCATCACGCTGGGGGTGTTCTACATGTATCTCCTTGGTGGAAAACTAACTACAAACTGGATTTAAACACATTTTCAATACGAGCATTCATGGTCCTGTTTAGGTGTTTGATTTTCTAGAGTGACTAATTGAAAAACTTTTGGCTAATACTGACTGTAATGTTATTTGAGAAGGAGTTGTTTAACAGTACAAATCATCTCACCTACTGTATCTACTGTAGCTCTAACTAAGTCAGTTCTTTATCGTCAGGTTGTTAGATCAAACTCTGATTAAAGTCTAGCTCGAGTAACAAGCTTCAGACAGCGCAATGCTTCAGATAGCGTCACAGCAGCTGTAAAGTAACAGTATTGGTGTGTTTGCTATTGTTGCTTTTGTGGTGATTTGATTGTTTTATGACTATAATGGCCGTGCCTATGGAAGATATTTGTTCCATCAGATTTTGAATTTTAAATGCCACTGAATTTCTCACTTTGAATTTTTTTAATATAAAAAAGATGTTTAAATTTTTTCTGAATTTTAGTTGATGAGTGCACTTTTTCAGTGTTTCAAATTCAAAATAAAAAATTCACCTTTTAAATATTCAGATCATAATCCCAAGTCCTCAAATTCATCAGTTAAAATTCAAAATGTAAAATAAAAAGATCCAAGATGCCAAGGCAGAAGCAATCGATCCTGTGAGTGAGGAGGACAGAGGCTGTTTCCTATTGGTTCTCATCTGTGGGCGGGGTTTGAGGTTTTGGTGAGGCTAATTCTGACCAATCAGATCATTTCACTGCACCATTTCCTGTTTGTTACTAAATTAGATTGAATCACTTTGGATCGATTGCTTCTGGCTTGGCATCTTGGATCATTCCTGTGATTTTTTTTACTGCAATTTTTACACTTTGCCTGTTGAATTTGAGGGTTTGAAAATATTTATGCTGAATATTTAAAAGGGGAAATTTAAATTCTGAATTTGAAACACTTTGAAAATGTACAATTTCATCAACTAAAATTCATAATAATAATAATAATAATACAAACATGTTTTTTCAGAGTTACAAAAATTCAAAGGTGAGAAATTCAGCAACATTTAAAATTCAAAATCAGATGAAACAAATGATCTTCCGTACTTGCCCTTTTGTTTTCTACAAACTAATCTATGATAATTACACATGGGATACTTTGGTGGGTTTCAGTTCCATGGAGTGTGAAAGTCCTAGTTCTCCTGGTATCTGGGCGGTCTCCCTTGGGTGCTCAGCCTATATACTCCAGACTATTGCTCCAGTTACAGAACTATATGTACGATTTTTTACATTTCATACATGACCTATCTGCATCCCCAGAAAGGAGGTAGAGGTGCAAATCAAACACAGATTTTACCGATAAAAATTTTAATGCTGATTTATTCTTAGTAATAAAGACATGCGGAATTTATTTATGTAATCATTTGGTGTTTTGGTACTTGGGGTAATTTATCCAATCAGAAAAATCAGAAAGCAGAATGAGCTTTGCAAGAGTCCCTCATTAAGGTTGCTAGTTCAAATCAATCAATCAAACTTTATTTGTATTGCACTTTTCATACATACATAAAGTGCTTCACATGCAACAGAAGAAAGAACAGTTATTAAAAACAGCAACCCACCCCCTCCTGCCCCATTGTTTCATCCATTTATTCAGCAGTTTAGACAGAGAAATAAACAAACATAAAGCTCCTAAAGGTTATAGTAAAAATAAAGTAAAATGGAGCGCTAAAACTAGATAGTAGCTGAGTAAAATAATAGTAATTAATTTCATGTAAAACAAATAAAATACTATAATAATGTAATTTAGAACAAGTTTCAGTTAAAGGCTAAATTAAATAGACAGGTTTTGAGTTTACTTTTAAAAATATGAACACTCGCAGCGGACCTCAGATCCTCAGGTCGACTGTTCCACCGACGGGGCCGTAAAAACTGAATGACGCCTCAGCATGAGTTTTAGTTTGGACTCTTGGGACAGTTAAAAGACCTGAGGACCTGAGAGTCCGAGAGGGTTCATATGATAAAGCAGATCAGATAAATAAAAAGGACTAAGACCATTAATTATAAACCAATAAAAGAACTTTAAAATCTATCTATCTAAATGCTGAAATCCAGTTAGTGCTTTTCGAATGGTCACTACAGACAATCCTAAATCAGTGCTAGTGCAGCCTCTACAGCTCAGGGTGGGAATTCTGGAGGTTCTGAGCTTGCTTCCAAATAAACTGAGAAAAACTTGGATGTGTCTGTACCTGCAGGTTAAAGCTCTGGTGACACAGGCTCAGTTGCAATTAGTAGTTTTTGTTTGTTTGTTTGATTTTTACCACTCCATGGGGTATAAAGAATAGGTGAACAAAGTAAAACACAAAAAACAAAACACTTACTTCACTGGTAATGGTCTTTGCATTTCGTGCCTTAGACAAATTTCCCGTTGTGCGACAGGAGAGTTTAGTTTCTTAACTGCTCACACAGCAAGAAAATATATCCAATGTATTTCACTTAATTTAAAGCTAGAATAGGAGCAAAAAAGAAGCAATAGCGCATAATTCTCTCGGTGAAAAATGATTTTGTAATTTGTCTAGTTGGATTTGCACGTGCCATGCTTATTTATGTGTCCGTGTACTTCCAGAAGAGTAATGAAATACAGTTTAATCCCAAATCCATCATGTTACTATGGTGACGTGGCTCTCGTACGTCCTCTTCACTCACAGCCAAACGCACTAATTTGTCAAATATATCTGTCATTATTCAAAACATGCCTCCCTCTATCACAGATCTGCTCCATAGACATTTGGGTTTATCCTGATACAAGATACACAGAGAAACAGCAGCAGCATTTTTCTAACAGCCAAACCGACAGTGGCTTTTTATATGGAAAAGTGAGGTGCATTATAAAACAGGCAGAGGTCAAAAACGGTCAGATTGTTCGCGATCCTAAAAAGCATTGGTTGACAGTAGCTCATATGCTCTATTCACTCTTACGTCGCAAACCAGGAAGACGTTTGGAAACATGCGATGACAAGTTCCAGTGGTTCCAGGCTCTGTTCGTGGCAGTAAGTCTGACAAAATCTTGCAAAAAAGAGAAAATGGCCCAGTTTTTTTCATTGACACGTCATTGTAGCGTTACGTTCAGATAATCAACAATTATTATTATTTTTTTTTCCAAACTTTGTTTATTTATATTATGCAGACATTGTACAAAATAGCAATCATTTCACAAAGAACAAGAGAGTAAAAAAAACATATTTTGCACTGTCTTTTTCATTACAATAAAAATAACAAACACACACACACACACACTCATATATAAACAACCCTACCAACATTCTCCATTTAAATTATATAATAGTCCTGTTTTACCAATTATTTTACATCAAGTCGAGATAAGTCAGTAATATAGTATGACCAGAGTACAAAAATGATAAAGATAAAAAAAAAATTTAAAAAAAAAAGGTTAAAGAGAAGACCTCCAAAAGGTAAAACAAATTACTCTGGAATAGAAGGGAATTGTACTTCTTGTGTTATTTGGAAAAAAGGACGCCACATCTTTTCAAATGTATTAGAGGAGCCACAGAGTGTCAGCCTAATCTTCTCCAATTTAAGAAATTACATAACGTCCCTAACCCAATGTATGGCCAGATAATCAACAACTCTAACCGTACCTCAGTTTTCATCATTTCCTCACTGATGCTCAACTCTGAACATGCAATCAGAAGAGATGAGGGCCCCAAATTCAAGATGAGTCCAAACTGCACACACAATGGATTTTATCACAGTCGGTCGGCGAGCAAAGTGTCGGGAACTACACCGGAAGTCGCCATCGCATGTTTCCAAACGTCTTCCTGATTTGTGGTGTAGGCGTGACTAAAGCCCGTTGAGCGTTTGTCTATTGTTGGCGATTCATATCTCGCTCTATCCTACAGATTGGCGGTGCAATTCCAGCTCCCACATACGAATACTGTAGTTGTGTCCATCGACAAGACACTTAACCCACCTCGAGAGTGTGTGTGCACAAATTTCTCTGATCTGGCCAAAATTTTAAAACTTATACCAGGTTTTTTATCTTGTTTTCAGATTTATTCTCTACTTACTAGTTCTGAAGGCTGTAGAATCTTAAAAATTGTCACATATATTTCTTCCATGACACAACTAGTCAGAAAATCTTAAATTTAGGCAATAAATGTTTATAAGAAGCTACAGTCAATTTCCCATATTTTTCCTTGCGACACTTCACTTGTTTTTAGATTCAGTGATACAGATTTGCTTGATACAGACTGACTACGAACAACTATCATGAAAGAACAGAATATAGAACATAGAATTTAGCATCTGTGAATTTATTATTAGGCCATTCACACTAATCATAAACTTGTTTTAAGTATGTTTATGTAGAACTTAGCAGAATTTAAAGTATATGATGTAGAATTTGGCATTGGGGGACTTATTATCAGCCCATGAACACTTACCTGAGACTGCCTTATTCTTCATTTTAAGATAACTTGTCAAGTAAAATGATCTTAGTGCATGAACAGATAATTTCCACTACTTTTAAGTCATTTTCTGATAGATTTAAGTGTTTATATCTTCAATTTTGGGCTGAGCTTTTTTGCAGTCTGTAAATGGGTGAGTGGTTCCTTGATGTTAAGAGCTTTGAGTGCCTTGAAAATGGAAAATTACTACATAAAAATGCAGCCATTTGCCATGTTTATCATTAAAATGGTTCAAAAGTTCATTGTGAAGGTGCATTGTGTAACTTCTCTGTTTTTTTTCTTTTTATCTTGGCATATTCCGCAGTATAGTATTAAAATATATTTACCTCCATGAAGACAGGAAAATTGGCAGCCTCTGACTAGGTTATAAATTGCAAATCATTGCTGTTACCGACATACTTATTTTTGTCAGTATTGGTCACCTTGTTTTTTATTGCTCAAGAACATCTTGAGCAATAAAAAGCAAGGTGACCAAACCTTGCAAACAACATATTAGTTATATATTACCCTAGTTATATTTGAAGTGTTTTCTCATGTTTTTGAGCAAAATGTGTGTCTTGCCCCAGATACAGATATATTCTAAAAGCATCTCTTGAGGTCAGTCTGCGGTGTGCTGTCTCCATCTTATTATAAAGCTTTATTAATCCAGAATCAAAAAGCTGTTAGTTGTTGTTAGTGTGTTGGCAAAACTTCACTCTGGTCTTCAAGAGTTGTGAAAAGTGCTTATAAACTCATCTTTGTGAATAATTAGAATGTTCTGAATGTCTTAAGGTAAGTGAGGAATGCATTTGGACCACGGCAAACTGTTTAAAATGATCTAATTCTGTTTTTGTGTTTTTAAAGATGGTAAAAATCAGATGCAGCGTCTTAATTCCAAAACAATAACACATCTACGGAGATAAGGTGGATCAAAAAGTTAGCACCTTTAAGTACTTACAATATTACAACAAAATTTTTGTATTTTTGTCGGTTTATTTTCTTACACATTTTCAACACATTTAATAATAAAAAATAATTAAGATTTTTGGCTTTTTTTTTTTTTTTTTGGTAATTCAGTTCATTAAGAATCCCATTAATCACAGACTGTAAATTGCCTCCAGTTCCAGTAGTAACAGCATCTCGGGCAGTGCAGGGTGCGGTCTAGCTCCTGTGGGTGGGTATATGTGGGTGGGGCCAGTCCCGGGATTGGAAGTACCCCCTGAGTCCCTCCAGGTCAACCGGGGGGAAGTAGGGTCCGATCCTCTTCCTGATCCACCATTTCCCCTGCGTCGCGCTGGTGCTGCCCGGTCTGCTGAACTTGTAGATGAAGTGCTCCCCTCGTATCCACCTGAGGACCAGAAGGTTAGAAGATTTAGATTTAGATTCATTTTTACTAAAACTACTATTGAAACTAGACATGCATTTGAGCAGGGATCGATACTAAAAAACTAGAATCACATTATGCAAAACTGGACCTTTCCTGAACAGATTTAGAATGATCCTGAACTTGAATAGGACCACATTTACATTTAGAATTACATTTTATTGTTGTTTTTTATACAAAATTGACTCTTTAAGCTTTAAGCTAAAATTCATAACCTCTAATCGTCAACCAGACAGACACCAACATGACAAATTACATAATAAACATAAATAGAAACAATAATCTTTAACAAAAAAATACAACCAAAGATGAAACCACACTGACAAAAAACAAAATATAATAAAAAAAAAAGCAGGACAAACAAGTAATCCTGGCGTAACAAACTTTAAATCACGTAATAAAGTTGTTACCTCCTCAAAAACATACGCAGAGTTGTGTTTTGTTTCATTCAAACATTGAGCAACTCAAAATGTTCTGTTCCACCTTGTGATGTCATGAAGAATAGTTGGCAAGGGCAGTTTAAAAACACAATTATGAGTTCCTCTGGGTTTTTAATTTAATTAAATTAATTTATTTTATTCATTTTTAAAGATAATTTTTAGCTTGATGCATTTTAACACTTTTTATTTATTGTTTTTATTTATGATTTACTGTCTTTTATTGTATTAATTTGTCTGTGCTGCACTTTGGAAACTGTCATTTTTATAAAATGTGATCTATAAGTAAAGCAGATTGGATTTTCTGAACTCAAAAAAAAAGAAAGAAAGAAATCCGCGTAAATGTGCAGAGTTTGTGTGTGGTTGAAATGATGAAACAAAACAGATGTGTTTTGACTGAGGAAATAACATCACACAAGACATAAGAAAACAGCATAAAGTGGGGCCCACAAAAACGAAGATTAAAATGTTCAAGGTAAGTTCTGAAGTATTTTCTTTTTTCCTTTTTTCAGTCAAAAACGATGAAAGTGAGATCTCCCGCTGAGCCTGCAGAGCTGCAGCCTTCATCATTAGACTATTATGAGCACATGTTTGCTTTTGTAATGTCAAATTTAAGATTTCCACGTACGCCCACGAAAAAAGAAATAAATACATCAAAAAATAGAACATGGACGGTCAGAGTGATATTTTGTTCGCCTCGGTGGACGTTACATAAAAAATAGCAACCTTTATAAAACGCCAGTTGCGCCTGTTTGATTCATTCTTATTGGCGAACACGTATCATATTACATTTCCTACTCATTTCACTGCAAATAGCTCGGAGAATGGAAAATGGAAAATGAGGTTATGAGTTTAAGGCTTTGTACTTGATTTTTACGGTCTTAAAAACATGCAGTAAACAGCAAAAAGTGCGCCAACAGTGCACTTCCTGATTATCGAACAATCTGATTCAACAACAATATATCTGGATTGGGACACATTTTGCTCAAGCTTGGGGATGTTTGAAGATCCTGCATTACACTATTTTCTGACCTACAGTCCCTGACAAAAGTCTTGTCGCTTATCACTACTTAATTCACTTCCGTTATGCAACATATTTTTGTATTTGAAGTAAATTATTTGTTCAATTTTCTGTAGGTGACAAGACTTTTGTTTTGCGAAAATTGGACCTTTCTGTGTTCATTAAATGATCAATCTTTCTTCAGTGAAGCAAATTTCTTTTAGTATATTGAGCATAATTTGGGAGGGTTTTAGCTTTCATATGAGACATTTCTAAAACCAATTGATTAATTTAAAGTCAGGTTATAAGCTTTTGTTTCTACAAAATAGATACGCGACTAGACTTTTGTCAGGGACTGTATGTTCTAAAGTTTTCTCATCGCAAACAAACCTGGACTTGTGTTTTGTTTCATTCACACGTTTAACAAACAAACCCTGCATATTTGGGCTGCGTTCTTTTCTCAAATAGAAAACACTCCTTCCACCTTGTGATGTCATGAAGCAGATGAAATGCTGTGGTTTTGAACTCCATGAACCTCAAAAAAGATGAGTTTTGTCTTTTTCTCTGTTAATAGTTCAGCCGTCTTATATCCTATTCCATATGATAATAGATTTAGGCAAAATAAGTGTTAAAATTTCAGCCTAAACCAGTTCGGTCTGTGGAATACATATAATATTATGCATCATTTCTGTGTCAAATCATTGTAATATGAAAAGAAAAAGCTAAAACTAACTAACTAACACCGGCACTAGGATCATTAGGATGATTTCAGCCCTGGAATCACCAGCCTCTACTGAACTAAAGGGAAAATGCAGCTGTTAACTTGAAAACTAATGCTTCATGACATCACAAAGTGAGTATTTCGAGCTTTGGATAATTAGACAGCCTAACGCAACTCCAGGGCTGTAATAACATTTGTGAGGTTTAAACCATGTTACAGTCAATTCTGTGAAATATACAAACTCCAACATTTGAAGTGCGTCTAAATATAGCCCACTGTTCTATCTGTGGGAAGCGCGTGTGTATTTTAATATCAGGGAGTCAAAGGGCCAGGATTACATCGACTTATTGAAGCTCAAAGTCCTTTTTATTCAGCTGAAGCTCTGGCAACGGCCAAAACACTCATCATCCTGACGGCACATTACGGGCAAGAAACGCATGGTTTTTGGCCCATCGACTGCTTAAGTGTGCAAAAACAATGCCCTGCCAATAATGCTATCATAAATAATACATGGCTGGAGATATCGCAGGCACCTTGTTTATTTATTGATATTTTTTATTCAGTTACACTGTGTAACTTTTCTGGAGTTTGCTAACTGCTTGTCTCCAAGGATATCATATCTTGAGTAGTAGTAGTAGTAACAGTAGTAACAGTAGTGATAGTAGTGGTCGTGTTAGTAGTAGTAGTGTTAGTAGTGGTGTTAGTAATGGTGTTAGTAGGAGTAGTAGTGTTAGTAGTGTTAGTAGTAGTAGTAGTAGTAGTAGTAGTAGTAGTATCTATCAAGCATTTATTCTATTAAAGATGTTTTATATGACTAAAAATAGCTTGGCAAACTGTCTCAACTGGGGCAGATAAGCTTAAAGCTACACTATGGAACATTGCAGGGGAGGAGTTATTTAGCGCACCATTAATTACAAAACCTGGTGTTGCATCGTCAATATATTTGAAAAAATAGGATCCTGGAATGATGATCGGTTTCCAGATAAGTTGTGATTGTGATTTATTTTCCAACCAGGACCGAAATTGAACTATAATGTATAATGTATTAAGCTTTTCTAATATTCTATGCAGTACTGGAGACAATACACTGAAAACAAGTCTTGTACTGTATATCTGAGGCTTATAACTCTACCCATTTTCCATGTATTTGAGCAAAATGATAGCTCTTATGGGTCAAAATAACTCCATATTGTGTCAAATACATAATTTCTGCATCCGACTATATGGCATTTCATTGTTCGATAATCATGAAGTGCACTTTTAGCAAAACTCTGCTCTGGTCTGGGGATAAACTCATCACGGTGAATAATTAGGATGTTCAGAATGCATCTATTCTTCATGTTTTTAAAGGTTCTATATTACGCAAAATTAACTCTTGTGAACTTTGAGCCATGCTAAGACGTTATCTCGTCAGAAACACACCTCGAGTTGTGTTTGGTTTCATTCACACATTATTAGGCTGCATTTCCAAAGCTCAAAATACTCGGTTCCACCTTGTGATGTCATCAAGTAATAGTTTTTAAGTTAACCAGCGACCGTTTACTTTTGTTTAGAAGGGATTAGCATTAGCCTCTATTCGTGCTTATGTCACAAAACCGGCAGACGTTTGGAAAAATGCCCATGACTTTCTCTGAACTCTGACAAAATCTGAGAAAACTGAGAAAATGACCTAGTTTTCTTCATCTAGATGTCATTGCAATCTTACTTTTTTCTTTTATAAACGGCCTCTTAATTTGTGTATTATAATTTACCTAACTTAAAAATGCGATTAGAGTCCCGTCCCCCATGAAAAGCTTTGGCAGGTTGTGAAGACGCTGCCGCTGAATCCACGGTTTGATTGTTTTATCACATGCCCAGTGTCACAACTACGCCGGAAATCATCATGCACATGTTTTCAAACGTCTCCCGGTAAGCGTGAATAGAGCGTATTCCAGGGCTTAAACCATCCATATGAGTCTAGTGAATGTGTGTGGAGTTTAAAAAGACAGGGGAGCACTTCCTGTATTACCACATGACATCACAACGTGGAAAATCGATTTGTTTGAGAGAAGAACTTAACCTAAATCTGCAGGGTTTGTGCGTTAAACATGTGTGAATGAAACAAAACACAACTCCAGATGCTTGTGATGAGGAAACACTATAACATAGATCAGAAAATAGCGTGAAATGGGCACTTTAAGACAGGAAAAATCAGTTACAGTGAGTTAAAATTCCAATGTTGTCTCGGTCTATACACTGTTTTGGTGTATCGTTAAAGTAAATGCATTAAATATGAATGTGTGCTCTTGTGGGTTATGAAATCCATAAATTTCATTGTTGACAGCTACCTATATACGCCTATATAATATCATGGTATTATATTTGTTTACCTGGGGGTCTCTCTGCCTTCAAATGGATTGTGGTCCATCAGCGAGAGCACCGCGCTGTCATTGGAGAGCAAACGGCCGGCTATGTGGATGACCCATTCGTTTTGCTCATAGGTCTGCAACAATAGGAAAATGAGGAGAATTTTCAATTAAAATTCCACAAAAATCGCCCTCACCTGGAACCTACAAAGGAAAAGATTATATAAAGCTGTGAAGGGCATTCAGAATTTGTGGAAAGTTAACTGGTGCCCTCTAGTGGTGATGTGCAGCAGTAAATTGTATTGACATGCCATAGTAATCTCAAAGCGTGAAGTCATGGGAATATGAAGAAGAAAGACAAACCCCCAAAAATGTATATATTATTATATCATTTAATACATTTTAATAGTTACCCCTTGATACACAAATGATTACTAATTGTTTAGACTTTTTTGCATTCTTTCGATATATCATATCATACATATATATAATATTTTGAAACTTCATAGTGTAACTTCTCTGGTGGATCATACCACCTTCTTGTCTCCATGGAGATGTCATTGCTGTACCTGAAATGTTCCCTAATGACAGCACTCAACTTATCCATCTCCATGGAAACAAGAAAGTGATGGCAAGTTCCAAGCCCATTTACCAATCACAGCTCTTGAGAGGTGACCCCACTCACAGGAAGAACGCACGTTTCTCAAGGTATTTCTTCAGTAAAAAAAAAACACTTGTAATTAATGATGAAGGCAAGATAAAGAAACATAAGGTTAATACTAAAGCAACAGCATCTCCGTGGAGACAAGGAAATTGGGAAAACTGCACCACAAATGTTACATAGTGAAGCTTTATCCTTGGTGGTAGAAAATGATGTAAATGCATATTTATTCTGGTCTTTAAAAGTATAGTAAAAGTAAAGGCTAGTTTTAATGATAATTTGTGTGTTTAAAAGGTGCACTATGTGACTTTTTTGATGGTGGCAGTGGGTGAGCTACCTGCCAGTCTCCATGGGTCCTTTTTAGTTATTGTTTTGCGTGGAATCTTACACAGAATGGGATTAAACTAATCCAACATAAATTACAGATGTTTTATACTGCTACTACACATTACCCTGAAAACCACGTATTTTTCTCAAAGCAGGTTCACCTCTCCTTAGACTTGACCAGTGATTGGTACTGTCACCTGCTTGTCCCCATGGAAATTAAATGCTACACTAAACATTTTGAACACTTTTCTTGAGAACTTTTCTTTCATTTTATTATTATTATTATTTTATTTATCTTTGATTTAGAGTGAGAAACGCAATTTCATTTTTTCATAGTGAATATGAAAAATTTTACAATTAACTTTTTTAATTGAATTGAACATTTCAAGCTAAGCAAAGAACATAACAAGCAGGCGGTGGACTCTCCATCAGAAAAATGACATAATGCATGCATCTTTAAGCAGTTTTAAATGAACTTTTATTTAACCAGCTCTGCTGAGTTTAAGAATCTCCTTTTCTGGCTCCACAGGGGACCCTATTGTACATGATTTTAGTGGTTGGGGAAACTGGATCACTGGGAGGAAGCCCATGCAGGCCCAGGGAGAACAAACAAACTCCACACAGAAGGGTCCTGCACCGCTCCAGGATCAAACCCAGGACCTTCTTCACATTAAATGCTTTGCCACTGTGTCGCCTCATATAGACAGTCATTTATATGAATGTTTTCCTTTCCTTTCCCTCTACTTTTACATTACTATTACAATATACTTTTACCATACTTTATTCTATTATACTTTACTATAATATATTATACCTGAAAAGCAGCGAACCACATGAGCCAGTCGAGCCTGTAGTGATAGGGTGATATGACACACGGTCGCCTGTAGAGGTCGCCAGGTTTACAGAAGAACTGGTACTCCTCCCACACGGCGTTGGGGTCTTTGGGGTCTGCAGCCAGCGTGCCCTGGATGATCACCTCCGTGCGCTCCTTTGTGATACTGCACAAACAGTATGGATCATTTATTAAAGAGGACATACTGTGCTTGTGTCTGCTCGTTATAATCTACAACACCCATGAATCAGTGTTAGAATTTGGACTTTTTAAATTGCTGTATTCATCTAAATGACTTCATAAAAGAAAAAATTGGCTGATTTCCATGTGAAAGAGGAGCTTTAATGGGAGCCGACATCACTATAAACGCCATCACAACAAAGAGTCGACATAGTGCGTGGACAGCTGTAGATCACGCTAGCGAGCGGAAGATTTTCTTTTTTATTATTTGTACCTTAATGACAACACAAGACTGCCGAATCTTACACGTATTACTTATTAAGAAAATGAAATTGGAGAACGAAGTAAGTACAGAGCAGTGGGGGTAAAAATAAGTGTTTAGAAATGACTCAAATGTGCATGAATCACTCCAAATACAAGTTTGGGGAAATGGTGAGGGGAAACAAATATAACATGGATAAAGTCAATTTTTCAGAATAGATCTGCTTTAAAAAAAAAGAAAAAAAAAAGGATGCACACTATGTAACTTTCTAGAGGTGGCATGATTGGAAATAACAAGTTAACAAGTACCTCAGAACATTCTGCATGGTGATAGATTTGTTTTACACCATTCTGTGGAATATTATAGCCACAGCAACAACAATTTCATGGAAACAAGTTGCTCCAGGACAAATAAGAGTCAGGGTTATGGAGGTGCAAGCCCACTTACAGTAAAGGCACATGTATATTAGAGCAATAAACATCCAAAATGAGAAAAAACATGTTTTTGTGAGTCTATTTTTTGGCTAAAAATATACATTCTGTGGCTTTAAATGAAATCAAAAGTTTAATTTCTCACAAGGGAAATCATCTTGGGCAATTTACTGAGGATTTACACATTAAATATAGAGCAAAATGGAAAGTCATATAAATGTAGTCATATAGTAACACTTTAAAGAATAATTAAAATATGTCACTTTTTAGCCAAAGGATCAAGTCAAATTAATTTATTTTTCATTTTGCATGTTTTTATTGCACAGAAAAACGTGCACCCTTCCTGTGAGCTGGCTTACATCTCCACAAACGTGACTTTGGTCTGGAGGAGGGCCTCCTCCTGCTTGTTTCCATGGAAATGTTGTTTGTTTGGCTGTTAATCCTCCACAGAACTCTATCTCTGTGTATTCTGAAGGATGGTTTGAACTTCCTATTTCCATGGAATCATGCAGGTGACGGCAGACATCTCATAATGTTATCTCATCAAAAACATCCTGTATTATTCTGTTCCACCTTGTGATGTCAGGCAGTGGTAGTTTTCCAGTTAAAAGCTACATTTGATTTGATAAACATGTGAATGAAACAAAATACAACTCCAGGTCTGTCTGTGATGAGGAAACATCAGAACAGAAAATAGCATAATTACTTTGAAAACAGGATGCCATACTGTGGCCATGTTAATGAGAGTACCTCCCAAACGCTCCGTACGTGTTGACGATTCTCAGCGGGTCAAAGGAAGTGTTCATCACTTGTCTGGAGCTGACCAGGTTCATCACCACGGGAACGCTCAGGAAGCCAATCAGAATGCCCAGAGAGATGTTAACCACTCTGCGAATCAGCATACCTTAAGACAGACACGCAAAAACGCAACAGTTAAAAGTCAATTGTAATTGATTTTACAGTTTTCATCAATCATTTGATTCCTCACTTATTATATGCAATCTGATAATAAGAAGGAGTGACGTGGGGCCGTCCTCCTGTGGGTCCACCACCCGTGGGAGGATCCATATGGGGCCGGTGCAAAGAGATCTGGGCGGTGGTTGAAGGCTGGGGCCTTGATGACCGGATCTCAGGACATGGAGACTAGATCTGGGGACATAGAATGTCACCTCGCTGGGGAAGAAGGAGCCTGAGCTTGTGCGGGATGTTGAGCATTACCGGCTAGATATAGTCGGCCTCACCTCCACGCACAGCATGGGCTCTGAAACCCAACTCTTTAAAAGGGGCTGGACTCTCCATTTCTCTGGAGTTGGCCGTGAGGAGCGGCGGCGGGCTGGCGTGTGTTGGAGTTTACCCCGGTGAACGAGAGGGTCGCGTCCCTGCGCCTTCGGGTCGGGTCAGGTCTCTCACTGTTGTGTCGGCCTACGGGCCCAACAGCAGTGCTGAGTACCCGGCCTTCTTGGAGTCCCTGGGAGGAGTACTAAACGGTGCACCGACCGGGGACTCCGTTGTTCTACTGGGAGACTTCAACGCCCATGTGGGCAATGACAGTGACACTTGGAGAGGGGTGATTGGGAGGAACGGCCTCCCTGATCTGAACCCGAGCGGGGTTCTGTTATTGGACTTCTGTGCTAGTCACAGTCTGTCTATAACGAACACCATGTTCGAGCACAAGGGTGTCCATAAGTGCACGTGGCACCAGGACACCCTAGGCCGGAGGTCAATGATCGACTTGGTTGTCGTTTCATCTGACCTCCGGCCGTGTGTCTTAGACACTCGGGTGAAGAGAGGGGCTGAGCTGTCAACTGATCACCACCTGGTGGTGAGTTGGATTCGCTGGAAGTCAGAAAAACCTGGCAGGCCCAAGCGTATTGTGAGGGTCTGTTGGGAAAATCTGGCAGAGCCCTCTGTCAGAGGGACCTTCAACTCGCACCTTCTTCCTTCCGAGAGCTTCTCTCGGATCCCAGTAGAGGATCCATATGGGGGATGCCGTCAGGCTGAAGAAGGAGGCCTACAGGGCCCTGATAGCCCGTAGGACTCCTGAAGCAGCTGACGAGTAACGGCAGGCCAACTCTGCCGCGGCTCGTGCGGTCATAGAGTTAAAAACTCAGAGCTGGGAGGTGTTCGAGGAGTTATGTCATTGCCTAGTATGGAAGTGGTGTGTGCGTGATTGATGGTGGTGGTCGGAGGGGCCGATGGCGCAGATTGGCAGCCTCGCTTCCGTCAGTCTGCCCCAGGGCAGCTGTGGCTGTAATAGCAGCTTATCACCACTGAGCGTGGAGTGAATGAAGAATTAACTGTACAAAAAGCGCTTTGGGTGTCTTGAAAAGCGCTATATAAATGCAAGGAATTATTATCATTATTATTATGATGTCATGAGGTAGAATTTTTTAGAAACTCTACTTACACAAAAGGTAAAAGGTAGCTATTAACTTTAAAACTACCACATCATGACATCACAAGGTTGAAACAGAGCCTTTTGAGTGTCCCAATCATGTGCAAATGAAACAAAACACAAGACCGGGTATGTTTATGATGCAGTAACAACATTATAAAGTTACTAAAAGTTCACAGGAGTAATTTTGCGCATCTGTTTTGGAATGGGATTTCCCTTTCAGGACGCTAATGTTGCTTTTAGAAGCGTTTGCTAGCTCTCTGTGTGTGAAGTGGAAAAGCAATGACCCATGATGTCACTAATATCTCCCCAAATCGTCCCTCACCTGCGCCTGTGTTAAACGCATTAGCATAATCCTAAAATGTCCAAGTCCCTGCTAAAGCTATTACGGTTCTCACAGTGCAGGTAGATGTCGCGTTTTAGCGCTGGCATAAAAGACACTAACAGCTCCAATGAGACCAATTAGAGAAGTGGCCGTTAGCTTTTAGCATGTTTTACAAGCCCGTGTTGGACAAATGAAAGCGCCGTAGTATTAAATGACTAATATCGCGTCAGAGTTTTCCCAGCTACCGGCCTGCCAAGTGTTAATCTCCTTTCTAGCCATAACGCAATAAAAATACAGGACCGGTAAATGTGTTAGTGTAATAAAGTCAGTGGTGCGATCTAAAGTGCGTATGACAGGTTGGGTCTATCCATTTTACTAAAACACACTTTATTATATTTAAGATTTCGCTAAAAATATGACCAGTTTGGTGATTTTTTTTATGTTTAAAGTGCCTATTACAGGTTAGACTACTCTTTTCACTAAAACACAGTAAATATTTAAGTTTGCATTCCCATTTAGGCAGTGTTTTTGTTTTAAAACTGTATTTCCTGGTTGGAAATCAGGACATAGGGAATTTGGTAACACTTAATAATAAGGCAGACCTACAAATCATTTCTAAATGTTTATTATTATTATTTGTTAACTAATCATTTACTCAAGACTACCTAGTCATTAACAAGTTTTTAATAATCACTGACAAATAGCAAAAAGTGTTAATACTAATTAATAAAACATTCAAAAATGTTTAATTCATTAATTAATGTTCAATTAGTAACATATTACAAACAATTTAAAATGTTTATTAATCATTAACTACTCATGTAATAATGATATTCTTGCAATTGTTAGTAAATGATTAGTTAATGGGTAATAAACATTTAGAGATATTTGAAGGCTTGCCTTATTATAAATGTTACTGGAATTGTATAACATCTACCTAGCAACCATCATGTACATTGGTTCGTAACACTTCAAATGTACAATTTCACCAATACAAATATTTAAAAAAACCTTTATTTTGTTGAAATAATGTCTAAAGTATCAGAAAAGAAAATCAATAGCCCTTGTAATTGTAGAGAACACTCTACTTCCTATAATTTTCAACAAATTGTTTCATGATTTGTGAAAAAAATAAATAAAATTTTGACAACAGGTGCTATCCCACCAAATAAAGTACAAATTAGAGAATCATAAAAACCTGTCATATGCACTTTAACTGAAACGCTTTTTAAATGTTAAAGATGCACTGGGTCTTTTCTGTGGAGGGTTCGCCACCATGATGTTTTGCCTGGAATGTTCCACAGTATGGCATTAAACATATCTGTCTGTCCTGTAAAAGTGTCAAGTAAGTAAAAAAGGAGCATTATGTAACTTCTCTGGTGTGGGGAAAAAGATCTAGCTTGCATTTTTACTGTAATGCAGGGATGTCCTTTCCACAAATCTGAAATGTAATTTTACCTGCTGGTCCACCTGGTTGTATCCATGGAGATGATATAAAGTAAGTAGGGCTGCACGATATTGAAAATGAATGCGATATGCGATACGGGTGTCAAGCATTGCGATAACGATATTATTGCGATATTTTCTTTTAACCTAAAAAAAAATGCTTGGTACATTCACATGTTTGCCTCTATGACGTTTACCTGTGTTCCACATGGTTAGAAAACTAAGAATAAGCTCCTGCAAAGTATTAAACTTGTTAGGAGAACAGCCGTAGG
Organism: Scartelaos histophorus; assembly: GCA_000787155.1. Classification (NCBI taxonomy): domain Eukaryota; kingdom Metazoa; phylum Chordata; class Actinopteri; order Gobiiformes; family Gobiidae; genus Scartelaos; species Scartelaos histophorus. The sequence goes on along the minus strand of JACN01109707.1, from coordinate 19,065 downwards.
CCACAACTTTATTACAGATGTTTTTGCGACTGTACCTGCGTAACATTGGTTGCTGAAGTTTTTGACTGAATAAAATCACTGTATAGCTCCCTGTGGTTGCGTTCGAGGTGGCTGTGTAAGTTCGTCGTGTTTCCTCTCGACGTTGCGATAACTTTCCGGCACGACTTGCACAGCACTTGCGTCTGTGACACGTCGTCCCGTCTGAAGCCAAAGTCCCAAATTCCGGAGCTGCTGTGCTTTTTAGGCACAAGTTGTTGGCTGTTGTCGTCTTCACTGACTTCTTCATTACCCGCCATGGTGACTGTAGTGTTTTCCCGTCATGCACTGCGAGTCCACGCGCTCGCTCTAGCTAGCAAAACATTACGTTTAAGGGCGCGTCGGAATTGTGAACTCCAGAATGCAATAAACTCACAATTTACACATAAAACAATTAAAAAATATTGCGCATCTTTGCGATGTGGATATCGCACGTGTCATTATCGCGATGACGATATTTTTTCGATATATCGTGCAGCCCCAAAAGTAAGTGTAATGTCATACTAAGGAACATGCCGACCAAAGCATTTACATTTTTATAGAGACAAGCAGGTGGCACCTTTATACTTATTTAACCATCTCAATGCTGCCAGCTCAAGTTACGAGTCAGATCTGTGAAGACGCTTCCATAATAAGAATGCAAGATACATTAGTCTCCAACAACCAGAAAAGTTACTACTTCTTTAAAAGTTATTATAAAAGATTGCATTTGTGTAACCAGCTTGTACCTTTTGTGGGCTGCGGTGTGCGTCCGGCTGCCGTCTCTTCCTGTATCTCCAGCACGGTCTTCTTGGCTCCAGACCGAAACAGGAAGGCCAAAGATGCGTCGTCAAAACAGGCCAGACTGGGAACTATGGTCAGCCAGTTCAGAAAACTCAGGTTCCCACTGATGATCAAGACAACCTACAACACAACAGACAAGTGTTCTTCAAACCTTTCACTCAAAGTACCACTGAATACTGGGCTTTCCGAGCTACACAAGATCTAAACCAGGTCTATTCAGAGGTAAACTAAGGCTAAACCACAGGAAATAGGAATACATCATTCCAACATTATTTTAACCAAGAAAATACACAAAAAATGGCAAATAATTGGATCAAATGTATTCAAAATTAACCAAAAGAGTTTCTTGAGTTTCCATATGATGTGTCTGTCCATATAAATGCAGTATCCTAATTTCAGTATCCTGGATAAGCCAGTATCCAAGATTTGAGAAACCAGGAGACCCTCTCTTGTTATTTTTCTCAGAGTATCCAGGATACTGCGTCTGCAGGCCACAGTATCCTGATTTTTTAAAACTGGTGCTATGCTGAGCATGTGCGAACTCAAGTAACAAAAAAAACAGTAGGAGCAGTTACATTCCAAAAGCAACTCAAATTCCTACCAAGACCAGTAATAATATTTTATACTTTTAAACAAAATAAGTAGTCTACTGTTTAATCCAACCACATTTTAACACCAGGCTCACTTATGTGGTGCTTTGTGCAGTTGAACTAAACTGCTGTATTGGTCAACTGTTAAAAACTACTTTTACTGAAGCTGGGACAGAGCTCCACAGTCTCATGTTCTCACTTGAATCTATGTCTTCTTTTTTGTGATTAGAAACTTGTTAAAAAGTGTTAGTTAGAAAAGTTGCTACATGCTCCTTGTCATATCTGTACCAAAGTTACCATAGCTACAAGTCTAAATATTCAGGATACTCTGATGATAAAATTGATGAATTACAAATAAATTGTTCAAACAAACAAACAGTAAATAAGTAACTTTTCTCAAATACAACGCAACAACAACCTGCACTCAACTGCACAGAAGTATTTTTTCTCTCCTACTGACAAAACCTGCTTGGTTTTACACCCCCAGCAGGAAGTACCTCCCCCAGGAAAGTATCACTTTCTTTACACTTAACTTTCAAAAGTCTTAAGCTAGAATTTTTCATTTACTATACATAAGTTCCCTTTTATATCAATGTGTTTAACATAAACTAAACACTGAAATCTATAAATCAATTCCACAAAACAAAAAGGAACAAAATCCCCTCTTTTGACTGAACCATGGGGAGCCACAGATAAGTATGGGGAAAATGGACATGAATGAAATACATTTACAAATAAAGTATATTTATATGAACTATGTGTTATGATAATTGAACAAAAGAACCCAGAATATGTCTAACTGTATTTGTCGGATATTTAGAAATTGACAAAATGTGTGAAATGAAACAAATCTTTATTTATTCTAGCAGTTATTTACCAGAGTTTAATGGGAAATGAATAGATGTTATACTGAGGATGTAAAATACCTGAAATAGGATCTGTAAGGCCCCGTTGACCATGCACATCCTTCTGCCCATGAAGGTGAAGAACGGCACGATGAGCTCGATGAAGTGGTTGGACAGCGTCTCGAAGCGGTGGAACCACCAGGGGGAGCGGTGCATGTAGTACGACATCGGGTTGGGAACGGGCTGGGTCTGGACACAAGATGGTGGGTTAAAGGTACGTTTGTAACTTTTCTGGTGGTTCTACGGTAGAGATTAAACCCATCTATCTCTAGGGAGACAGCTATAGACTACATTACAGGTCAGATCTGCGGAGAGGCAACCCTATTCACAGAAGGAATTGTATTTTTGAGCAGAAGAAACACCGGTAAGGAACAAACGCTAATCGGATATGTGTAATGTCATATTATGGAACATTCCAGGCAAAGCAATAACATCTCCATGGAGACAAGCAGGTGACGGATCCTCCACCAGAAAAGTTGCACAATGCACCTTTAAATCCCAATAAAATTAAATTATACTAAAATAAAAGAAGATGAAAATGTATTAATCTAAACATTTTAAGAACTAATACTTGACATATGATAACGTATGATTAGAGCTAGTGGTGTGGTGGTATGATGCTAACTATAGGCTCTGCTCTGTCTGAGGCTTTATTGGGTTTTAAATCAGTGCTTTATTTTAGTTTAGTTAGTCACCCTCTCCTTTTTGTTGAAAATCAAACTCGTATTGATCACAGGATCCTGAAAATGTGTTGTTTACATCCATTCTGTGTGGTTTTTTTTTTTGAGTTTTACAACAATCTTAAAGCTTTTTTCGGCGCTCGCCAATATATGCATTGTGTCACCATGGTAACGCCTCCATTCCACTATTACAGATACATGCAGAACACCCCCACATGATATCACTGCAAATACAACCCCAAAAAAATTCAAAATTATACTTTTTCCCCCAAATAGCAATAGGATTTTTTTTCCTTGGAAGTTTAAACTCTCCAGTCCACACATTTTACTGACATCTTCATTAAAACGCTTCACATTTAGACTGTCAGATCTCAACACTTCCTTTTAACATTGTACGTATGCGCAGAAATTTATAGCAATTTAGCCTTTTTTAAATTGTTCTCAAATATCTCCAATAGTTTTTTTGAGGCTTTACACGCCGTAATCCCTAGCACTGGTTAATTAGCAAATAATGCGCCATAACAAGGGTAATTTGAGTCCAGAGAAGATGCATGGAACAAATCAGTATTACGCAAAAAGTAAAAAGTCTCAATGAATAGAAATTTGAGTAGTCGACTTATTGAAAAAACTACTGCAATAATCGTTAGCTGCAGCGTTAGCATTCACTTATGTTTTTGATGGGAGAACATGTTAAAAAAACTCAAAATGTCTGTCTATATAATGTCATATTACAGTAAATTAAGTGCTTGCAAGGAGCCTGTTCGTTTCTGAGAGATTCAATCACCCTCTCTGGACATGGATTAAGTGCTCCCCACTGCATCATAAAACACTGGATACATTTAAATACATCGACAACCTTCATAAGCGATATGACCTATTACCGCTACAAACTTCTAAATGTGCTGGGAACCGAAGTCCCATTAAAATAGAGTGGGTCATTAGTAATATTAAAGGCCCTGTACCGATTTTTCCCATTTATTTGAGCTAAATTTGTCTTGTTCAGTACTCGGCTCAGATGTATTGTATGAGCAGCTCTAGAGGTCTAAACGTGCTTGCCGTGTGCTGTTTGTATCTAATGATATACCGTTAGTGAATATTTAGGATGCTGAGACTGTATAAGGTAAGTGAGGAATAACTTCTGCAAAATGTTTAAAATTAACTAGTTTGTTTTTTCACATTTAAAATTGTAAAAATCATGTACAGCGACTTTAAAGAGTTTATGTCCAATATTTTTCACATGTATTTGAGCAAAATGTGACTTGCCTAAGTACAGCTATACAGAAAAAGCATAACCTCAAGGTCACAATATGTCTGCTGCAGGCTGTCTGTATTTAATTATAAACCTTTTTCCAATAATCAGGAAGTGTACGTTAGCATGATGGTTGTCTTTGGCTTGACCGTGATGGCAAAACTCAGCTTGGATCTCAGTGAGAGTTGTGAAAAGCACTTATAAACTCATCCCTGTGAATAATTAGGACTAGAATTATGACTCTGCTTGGAATGCACAAGGTAAATGAGGAATAACCACTGCAAACTGTTTACAATGAACTAGTTTGGTTTTTCACATAAAAAAAAATACTCAGGTAGATCTTTTGAAGGGCCTGTCCCATTGTCTTTGTCTAGCAAAATGTGTTTTACGCCACTACAGATGTACTGTATATGCAGCTTTTGAGGCCAAAATATGTCCACTTGGAAGTTCCTGAATCTAATTATAAAACATTTTCTTATGTCCAATAATCAGGAAGTGCACTTTGCATGCTAGTCAGCTCTACTCTACTGAAAAGCACTTATAACTCATTAGGACGCTCAGAATGCATAAGGTAAGTGAGGAATAACTTCAGATCACTGAGCGTGGCTCCTCCAAGAACTAAGACCCAGATCAGCAGATACATTTTAACTTTATCCACATGACGTTCTGCAGATGACGCCTCACAGACTTTCAACATGAAGAGCAGAGCTGACCATACACTCTATGCCATACTAATTCATTTGGTAACTATTTCCATATGATACGGGAAGGCCCAGGTGTTTTTTACTTCTAATAAGCAATAGTCTGTCTCTTCTAGTATCTTCTAATACTCCCTGTTCACCTTCGATTTTTGATTCTTAATGACTTGACTTGACAGAGAGCAAGAGCAGGTTTTTCTGTCTGGCCTCACAGCTGAAAAAATGGTTGCCATTACATGGAAATCTCCTCATTCTTTTATCTTAACACTAATGGCTACTGACATTTATTGATAATGCTCATTTAGAATTGTCCACAGTGTGTGTCCATAATGCGAAAGAAAAAACTATTCAGCCAAACAGGAACTGGAACCAAACAGTATCTGATCTTGTTTCGAGGTATATATAACACCATTGTTATGTTTGTGTGTATATTGTTTTTCATGTTTTTAAAACAGTAAAAATCCAGTATGGCGTCTTTAATTCCTATACATCCATAACGGTAAAACTCAACTCCTCCTCGACATAACCGTTTTAATCTTGGATCGAGGAGTCATTTCAGTAGCTCTAAATAAAGTCGGAAAGTTATTCAAATGAAGGAAACCCAGCCTACACGCCGGCATACAGTGGGGCCTTATGCTCGTGTGTACAAATCATTAGGCGCGTGTGGACGTTAGCGGCGCATAAACCCCGTAAAAGCTAATGCGCAAATAGAGTTAGGTAAGGTGGTGAAAAAATAAACACGCACCAGAAATAGGAGAGGGGGAAAGAAAAACAACGCGACTGGCTCTGCATCTATACGGCCGTTGTTTGAGGAAGATTGAAACAACATTTAACCAGTAGTTTACCAAAACGCGAGAAGCACAGCAAAGTCGAGGGGCTAACAAATGTGTAGCTGTAAATGAATGAAGGTAGTGTGTAGCGGGTTAAAAAACGCAGTAGCATCGTGTGTATTTTAGAGTATAGAAGGGAAGTGATTTCAAAGTACTATATGTTCCTTGGGTTGTAGTTTTCTACTACTGATTAAAATAAAAAGGGTGCGGGACAAAGGTTAGGGATGGGTGATATATCGGTTCCAGTATCGGGCGATATTGAATAGTTTCTGTTATATCTAAACATATTTAGATATATCTGCCTGGAATGTTCCGCAGTTTGACATTAAACAGCTCAACTTCACATGTATTCAATTACAATTGGTTTTATTGCGCAAAAATGCCTAGAAAAACAGGTGTAACTGTGAGCAGAGTTGCCTCTCCGCAGATCTGACCTGTAACTTGGTCTGGTTTGGTTTCCGTGAAAATAGAAAAGTTAATGCCACACTGTGAAACATTCCAGACAAAGGAATAACATTTCGGTGGAGAAAAATGTTTGACGGACCTCGATGGGAAAAGTTAAACGTTGCACCTTCAAGGCAGATAAAGAACGAGCTATGAAGTGCAAATATATTAAGCTAAAAATAATGTTTTTTTTTAAGCTTAAGCCCTATTTGTACGGCATAAGTACAACCTGGGAACGTCATCTGCAAATGACTGCCCCACCCCTGTGTTACTCGCAGTTAATCACTGTGTTACCCGGGATAAGCCAAGTCCGTAAATGACTATTTTACTGACACTGAAAGAGAAAAAAAACACGGAAAGAAAAGAGATAGAAAAGGCGCGCAATTGCAACAACAAACACTGAAACCCTGATTCACACACGACTAGTATTATCACTGGAAGTTTGTGATTGGCCATTTGCGGCAGAATTTTTACTTTACAAAGGGCAGACATGGAGCATTCACACAAGATTAAGATCCCAGGCATCCTCCGCAATTATTAAAAATCACCAAAGTTCCACAGGTAATACTAATCCTGTGCAAATAGGGCTACTGACTGCAATTCAAATGTTCTGTCAAAGGTAAGTCATGTGTGGAAATATGGTTCCCACACAAAAACATAAGCATACTGTACATATGACATCACATTAGCAAGTGTTTAGTGCCTTCTGTTAATTACATCCAACTGTCATTCAGCTCCCCCTTTGGCTCCGCTGTTTTTCACTGCAATCCTGGAGGTGTGAGACTCATTTAAAGGCATCTACTGGGGCTGCTAATTAACTTTGCAGATAGTGTTAATGACAGAAAACCTCTTAATGTGTCGTAGTCTTCCTGATTTTAAAAGCATTTGACCTGATTTTTGTTGTAAAAGCGTTTCCAAGGTCATTCCTCACTTGCCTTGCATATTCTGAATGTCCTGATTATACACTGTGATGAGTTTAGGAGCTTTTTGCAACTCTCAAAAGCTCAAAACAACAACTGGCATGCTGACATGCACTTCCTGATTATCTGACAATGCTTTAAAGGGCCCATATTACACTATTTTTTGATCTATGCTGTAATGTTGTTTCCTGATGTGAGAATGAAACATTATAACACCACTTAAAGCTCAGAGTCCATTTTACATCAAATAGGCCCCTTAAAATTAGCACATTGGACTTATATAATATATCTGTACTGAGGCAAGACTCATTTTGCTCAAATACAGGGTAAAAAAGGACCTTTAGCAGTTCCATTTGGCATGTGATAATTGACTGTGTGCTTACCTCGTAGTGGTAGTCCATGCAGGTGAGGTCCCGCCAACATTTGTCACCTCGGATTTTAATGAGGCCCTGGAAGAGAGAGGCCAAGACACTGTAATCAGCCTGTTAGGAAAATGTGATGGCAAGATATCCAAACAAAACTGAGAAAGAATTTGAATTGACGTCAAGTAAAAATACCCAAGATGCTCAATTACAGGAAATGTGCAAAACAAAGATTATTTGAAATCTTTTCACATTAAAGAAGTGTCAACACGTCAGCTTGTAACACTGTTGTTTGCTCCTTTGAGTGAGCAAAAAAGCTCCTCCTGATGTGAATGTGTAAACAGTGTTTACTCCTCACATTGTAATAAATACCCCCCCCCCTTGTGCACGTACATGCACATGCACACACACAGTACATCAGCTTGTGGTTCTGAGCTGTGAGCTGCAGGTTGAGCTGCTGTCTGCTCTCTGCCCACTCACTGAGCTGATAATGTCATCAGGTCCTCACATATTACCTCATAACAACCACCACAGACACAGAGCACAGGGAGTTCTGCAGTGTTGAGGCCAAAAAGGTAAAACACAGTATGCACACCAAAGGGAGACAGCCCCCTACCAAAAACACATGCTAAATTAACATTAAAGTATGTAGTAAAATTAATAGATTTTTCTTTTCTGTGCTGGACAGTGTTCAGGTTTGTTATTGAGAAATTAAAGCAAAACATCTTGTTTGATGCTTTAATGTTCACTGACCTCTGGGTGATGAGTCTAAGGCAGGAGTCTTCAACCTGCAGCTCGAGAGCTGCCAATACCGTCAAGAAGAGCTCCAAGAGCTTTCTGGGTTATACATTTATTGCCAAAAATTTAATCATTTGATTATTTAAAAGACTTTTATGATTGTAAATGTAAAACGCCCAACTTTGCACACTCACACATGGAGAACTGTTTATGTTTTACAGGCATCCGACTACTCAGTCTAACTAAGACTTGTGCAAGGACAATTTTGCACACAGACATATTTTGAGACAGACATGAAGCAGGGTCTTGTAGGACTAGAGCGCACACACAAAGCTCCTGCCAATCTGATTATGGTCAAAACAAGGTGAGAAGGGCATTCCAAGACTCACTGAGAACACTGCCCCCCTCAGGCTTGGTCCTAAAAATGGGAAACATAAGTGGGACCAGACACTGCTTGTGTCTAAGGCCTGGGTACTGCTGTTTAAAGGCAGCAGTACAATACACAAAAAAGTGAAGGTGCCACTGGTACTGGAAAAAATACTGGGGCCAAAAAGCAAGCATTATGAGGTATCTGGCCCTACTTGTGGCACATGATACTGCAGTAGTGTGCCTGTGTCCCTTCATACGTATTGCCCAAACCAGTCAGAGTAATGAAAGGGCATCTGAGGTACGCTTAGTCAGATCTCCACTGTTACAAAAAAATGACAAAGGGAGCAATTGAATGAGAAAAAAACATGAAATGTCTTTTGAGGACACAGGGTAACCCCCTGCACTAATGAAATCTGATCAAATCTCACATGACCACAGTAAAAGCCACTTCCCACATCTATAATGATGTCCTGCCAATATCGAAGTCACTGTGTACTGAGCCAGAGCAGGAAACTTTTAAATGTTTGCAAAGCTTACAAGAAATGACACAATTCAACCACAAATTTAGTTTTAAAGGTCCTACATTACACAAAATTGACTTTTGTGAGCTTTAAGCCATGTTAGAATGTTGTGTGAATTAACCAAAACAAAATTCCAGGTTTTGATCAAGTAACATTTGAGTAATTCTTTATTAATAGTCTGTCTACATCTCTAATTGCTCTGTTCCACCTTGTGATGTCATGACAATAAACTACATTTTATTTTATTTCAGTAGAGATTGGCACCACATTATAACATAGATCAGAAAATAGCCATTTAAATAATAATCGACAAGTAATACAAATTATACAAGAAATGTTGTCAATAAGACTGGAGTAAAATATTTTAATTTGAACATTAAATGTTATAGCTTTCCTCCAACAGCTTGTCTCTGTGGGCACATTATTGCTCACTTTTGGCTTTTGCCAGCAGCCAATCTCTGTCACTGCCTTAACTAACCAATTATCAACAGGAAACAATGAAGTTGAATCTTCAAGTAAAATACAAACGTGATATTTCCTGGATAATAGATATTGCATCTTTTAAATGTACTATACAGCCCAAGTTATTGACATGAAGGAGCAAATGCGCTGTTATTTAGCGGATCATTCAAAAGGCAACTGGGGACATGAATTAATCAAAACTGTCTGACTAATGATGGTAATAATTAATATAATTCATCTACTAATTAATTAGTCAATATTATATACCAACATGTGTAAGTGTGTGAGAGTGTGTGTGTGCTGCACATGCGGCATTTCCCTCAAACCATATGAGTCTCCAGCTGTGCTCATTATTCACCGTGGAAGATTTCAGGTCTGTTTTTAGTCACTATCACACTGCTCTTTAAAGGCTGAGAGCATCTGGATTATTCAGATATAATCAAGAACTATTTTCCTTTGAGGCTTTTATGGATGATTGTTGGAACAGAAGCTAATATAGGCTTGCATTAGTGAGCTTAGTTAAAGATAAAGTCACCTAAAACTTTGTTGTTTCTAGGTTATTTGTTGTGAGCGGTTTGCCTGTGGCCATGTTTAGTTTGGGTTTAATGCTGTGGGAGCAGCCCATAATCCTGGAGGACACACCTGTAGAGGACAGTATAAAGACACTGGGTGGACACAGTCACCTGAAGTGTGTGCAGTGTCTCCTAGTGTTTCTGTAGACCACACTGAAGCTCACCATGTCTCTACCCAGTGTCTCTGTACTGATGCTGCTGCTGGCTGCCTGTCAGGCCCAGCCTCTGTCTGAGCCATACTCTGGACAAGAGCAGCTTCTACAGGATGACACTGTGGACATCAGCACCATGATTCTGGTCTCCAACAACCAGTCTGAGACCATCCTCGTGGAAGGAGACCTGCTGCCTCCCACACGCAGGAACGCCATGACGTGCTGGTACAACAGATGCCTCTGGAGCAAAGGCTCTGACGGCCTGGTGTCCATCCCCTACACTGTGAGCAGAGAGTTCAACATTTATGAGACTCAGATGATCAGCTCCGCCCTGATGGACTTCCACAGTCAAACCTGCATCCGCTTTGTCCCCCGTGAGAACCAGTATGACTACATCAGCATCGAGAACCAGAGGGGCTGTTTCTCTTCTCTGGGGAAAGAGGGAGGCAGACAGGTGCTGTCTCTGAGCAGAGGGGGCTGTGTCTTCAAAGGCATCATCCAACATGAGCTCAACCACGCTCTGGGCTTCAAGCACGAGCAAACCAGGAGTGACCGTGACCAGTATGTCCGGATCAACTGGACCAATATGGACCCTTCAATGGCCTACAACTTCTACAAATACAACACCAACAACCAGGACACGCCCTACGATTACAGCTCCATCATGCATTATGGGAGAACGGCCTTCTCCAACAATGGTCGGGAGACCATCACCCCCCTGTCCGGCACCACAGTCCACATCGGTCAGAGACAGGCTATGTCCTCCTGGGACATCAAGAGGATCAACCGGCTCTACAGCTGCACTGGCTTTTCACAGTGATACAAGTGTGCATGTCCATGGCTGTTTGTAAGATTTATTTCATGTCCATCTAACAAACGTGTGCCTTTGTTTTATGTTTGACTGTTCTATTTCAACTCTATTAAAATATGAGCAATGATCTTTGTGCTTTATGTAACTCCAGTATTTTCTGAGATTTTTTCTCCTGCCTAGTGCTCGGTGCACTGTAATGTCTGCAGTGCTGTTCTTTGGTTAACAGCTGAAAAGCCAAGTGAGGGTCATCCAGAAGATGAACTAATGTTAACATTTACAACAGTAGAGCTCAGACAATGCACTTTAATTTCTTATAATAATTTTAAAACTTTTAAAGATGTTACATTAAGCAGAACACAAACTTTTCCTCATTGTAGCATCTCCTAAAGCTGAATCATGCAGCATATGAGCAACACGGAGATCATTCTGCAGACTTATTTATGGAATATAACGATCGGTGCCCTTTTAATGAACCAGTGAGAAAGAAAAATAAATCTGGAGGTTAAAAATAGCTGCTTTGTTGTTTCTGCTCCTTCATCGTCCTAATAAAAAATACTCACCTGGGAGCAGCTTCAAGGTTTTCATGTTTTTTTCACTATTGCTTAGTTTGGTGAAGGTTTGGTAGAAGGTTTTTGATGAGGGAACAACGTTACAATATGGTGAAAAAACCAAATACAAATAAAAGCATTATACCCCCTCTTTAATGGCATAAATGACTGGCCTGCTTATATTTATAGTATATTATTTACATCTGTCTGAATAAATCACTACTAGTACTTGAGAAGTATTTTTTGCCAAAAATACACTACTTTTTAACTCTAATGGATTATTTTTGTCTATTCAGTATACCAACGTTGGAGAGGTAGTACTCACAGCTCCCAGCATGATGCGCACTATGAGCCACCTGTAGGCCCATACACACACGAGTGAGGGGGGGCAGTGGCGAGGCATCTGGGAGAAACTCCACAGAGGACACAGGAAGATAGCCAAGAACCCAGTCTCCAGCAGCTGACTCTCCCAGCCTGCACACACAGAGGATACACAGGGTTTTGTTTGGTTCATTCGTGGCTTCATTCAAGGCGTCATTATCTAGAATTGATTTTCTCATGCGGCTCTGATTTGGGAAAAAAACACAAACAATGATCCTCCAATTATAATATAGAGGCTAGTTTAAAGAACTGTATGAAAGATTTGTATTTTAAATTCCATAGACCTCACTGTGTCCCTAGGTACAAGGTAAACCTACTCATTACAATGGTTATCAGTAAATTAGATTTTTCTATTTTAGACCCATATACACAGCAAATCAGTAGTAAAAAGTGATTTTGGTGTTTAGTGGCCCTTTAAGGCTCTGGCAACACAAGCTCAGTTGTGAGTGCAGTACCATTTTTAAAATGTAAGAGTACAGACTGCATACAGTTATTTTATATCTCTAAGCATTATTAACAGAGCTGTAAGAAAACAGGCAATATTTTGATTTAGCTAAATTAAAGTTCCTGCAAAATTCCTTTTTTTACTCTATGGTGAAACTGAATATTGATATTAAAGCTAATCCTAAAATAAGACACATACTCCTCAGCCGTCCAGTGTAACAACAGCTGAAGTCCACTACCTGCTTGTCTCCATGGATAGCCTGCTTTTTTGCCAAGAATGTTCCACGATGTGGCATTAAACTAACAGGTTACACCATCAGGCCAAGTAACAGGTCAAACCTATGTAGAGACAAGTCCACTCACCTGAAGAAAGCATGTTTTAAATGTATTTTTTAGCACTAAGCACAACTCTAACCAAGGCAAGGCCGCCAAAATCAGCTGACTGGACACGTCACAGTAACATTGCGTGACCAGTCTGAAGAAGACCGCTAGTGAGCAGTCGAAACTGTCAGGTATGAAAACAAAATCTTGGTCTAAAAAAAGAACCTAATAACATAAATTATCAGAAAACCAGATGAACCTCATTGGACAAACACAACCAACTCTAATTGAATAAATGCAAAATATCTGTGTTTAATCCCATGCAGTGGAACATTCCAGGCAAAACAGTAACATCACCATGGAGTAACAGGGCAGATAGCAGACCCTAAACCAGAAAAGTTACATAGGGTTTCTTTTAACTACAGTATGTTAGTGTAGCTCAACCGTAACCACCCGCACCCTTTTTCTTATTTATTTTCCCACAGACTTTAGAAAAACTATATAAAAAAATAAACATATTAAAAATTCTAGGATAATAAGCTGTGGTAACTAATGACCCAAGTATAATTTTGTATGGTCAATTTAAAACTTTATAAAACACAAAGTTATTAAATAATTTTGGCAAATATTTAAATGTGCTTTTAGGATTTAAAACAACTGTGTTACATGAAATTTTCTAAAAGTCTAAGGGAAAAATAAGTGGAAATTTACTTTCAGAACTGGGGCAGGTGTTCACTGTTGAGCTCCATATTTGTATCTCAAAAAAGTGGCAAAACATACTTAATACGTCACTAAAACTATACTGACAGATATAGTTTGGCAAAATAAATCACACTTACCAAATGAATACCTGAGAAAAAAACAAAACAAAATTAACAAAATCTAGCACCATTTCACCATATACATCCACAATATTCTAACTCCTTCTTACCACAGCTGCCCCACATTTACCAGCGAGTGGTACAGCACCCACAGCGTCGCCATGACCACCATATTGGCAGCCCCGGTGAGGAGGACCAGGCCAGACAGAGCCATGCCCGCCAGCGCCAGGGCATCCAGGTTGGTGTCCATGTGGGTCCAGTCCGTGAACCAGAGGAGGGAGGGGGTGTACGCCAGGGCGGCTGCTCCGATCTTGCCCCCGACGAATCTCTTCACACTGTTCAGGTAAGTCTTACAGGGCAGCAGACCACGCTCACCGATCAGCTGCTTGTTCTGGTGCAGGGCGACGGTGAAAGCTACGACTGTGGAGGGAAAAGAAATGTACCTTTAGCAGCAGAAAGTTAGATAAATGGAGCTTTGAGTGTATCATGTTAGCCGATAGGTGTGAGGTGCTATTTATTAGCCTATTATAATGTAATAACAGGATTAAAACACCAGGCATGAGTAGTGCACTCCTAATCAAACATGAAACATCTAAATATCTTTTTAGGATAAAATTACAAAAACAAATAATATTTATGCATGTCATTGCTTTTGCACCAAATGGTTGATTGTAGCTAAATAGGCTATGGAATTTAATATAAACATTTGTTAAACCTAAAGTGCATTAACAGCCAAAAAGCAGACCAAAATAAAAGCAAACAATTAAAAACATAGAAAAACATGTGGCCTTACTCTGATCGGGCTTGCATCTCCACAGATCTGACTATTATTTATCCTAGAAGGCTGCTCCTCCTGCTTGTTTCTATATGTATGTATGGTCCTTTAGCTATAATCTTCCACAGTATGGGACAAAACAGATTCATCTCCACTGAGAATGTTCCGGGATATGGTTTTAACTTTCCATTTATGTGGAATCATGTAGTTGGATTAACACCGCCAGAAAGTTATAACTGTATTTTAACTGCTTATACTTTAACTCCCATGGTAAATGAGTTTTGGGTTTTTTTACATAGCGCTTTTCTATCCACAAAGTATTCATCTCTTTACATCAAAAAGCTACACACCCATTCACAGTTTATGCAGACACTGGTAGTGAACTGGGTGTGGGGGAAGTAGCTGACCCAAAGACACGACTGCATCTGTGAGAGCTGAGATTGCACCGCCAACCTCTGGGTCAGTGACCTCCCTACTAAGTAAGAGCAGGAGCGGGTTTTGAACCACTGACCTTCGTATCAGAGGACGGGCATTATGCCAATTGAGCTGGTAATAGAACATCCTAGAGATTATTTCACAACAACTGCACTGCAAATTTCTCTGATCTGGTCAAGATTAAAACTTATATCAGGTTTTTCATCTTGTTTTCAGATTTATTCTTTATTTACTAGTTCTGAATTGGTTGTAGAATCTTAAAAATTGCCACATATTGTCACATATATTTCTTCCATGGCTCAACTCATCAGAAAATCTTAAATTTAGGCGATAAATGTTTAAAAGAAGCTACAATCCATTTTCCAGTTTCCCCTGCAACACTTCACTTGTTTTTAGATTCAGTGATACAGATTTCCTTCATGCAAAACTGACTCTGAACTACTATCATGTAAGACTGATTTAAGTACAAATATCTGGAATTTAGCATATTTGAATGTATTATCAGGCCATTCATAATCCAATTTTTTTTGTATGTTTATCTAGAATTTAAAGCATGTTATCTAGAATTTGGCATCTTATAACCAATCAGACCATGAACAGTAATCACAGTAATCACAGTAATCATAAACTGGTTTTAAGTATGTTTATCTCAAACTTAGCATCTATAAACTAGACAAAACTATTCTAGGCTTGAGGAAGTTTATTTTAAGATAACTTGTCAGGTAAAATGATTTTGCTGCATGCACAGATCATTTCACTACTTTTACGTCATTTTCTGATAGATTTAAGTGTTTATATCTTCCATTTTGGCCAAGCTTTTTGCAGTTTAGCCCCATGTAGGTCTAATACACAACAATTCAGGTGAAAATGAACTTAACACTAGAGCCTATATCCGTTATTGACTAAAAAAAATTATAAATAAACTAACAATTCTTTCTTAATTCTATACTTTGGTATAAAATGTGGATATTGTAAAAAATGAGCCCAGTTTGCTTACAGTAAATGAAGGCAACAGCGCGGAGCAGGACTATCCGGGTGAGCCAGTAGGTCCCGGGCCGCACACACCGGAGCTTTTTGTCCCCTGTCCCCGCTCGGCCGCTGTCCTCTGTCCCATCTGTGTGCTCGCTGTCCCCGGTGCCCGTCTCTCTCTCTGTCCCGCTCGGATCCACGCGTCTCCTCCTCACACCTGAGCTGTGCGCGCTGTCTCCGGCCGCCGCCATGTTTCGAGTCACGTGATCTGTCCTGTGATCACGTGGTTTTGTTTTGATTTTGAAAAAAAAAAAAAAAAAAGATGAATAACTTAATTTTTTATTTTAATTGTGGAAATGTAACATCAACAATCAACAAAAGAAAAATAAATAAATAAAAAGAAAATTGCGAGTAGTGCAGAGATTCTCAATGCAGTGCTGGCATCTCTATTTACATTTTTTTTTCTTTTCTGTTCTCTGATATCTTTTGTTTTCTGTTTATATTCTGTTTTGTTGTTTGTTTTTGTATGTATGTCTGGTGCTTGTCGGAATAATAATTTTAGTCGTTTGGCTTATAAATGTAGGGCCTACATAAAACTGATTGTTAACATAGAACTGCGTCTTAAAGTTTGACAAAGTAATATAGAATCGATCCTACATTGAAGTGGTTCACATATCTTTGCTTAGGGTGACCAGATTTTCAGAATCATAAACTGAGACATCCCTGGTTTGGAGTGGTGGGTAATAATAAACCTGTGAAACAAGTGCGTAATGAAGGAAAATTAGTCTCATCATGACTTATTCACGATCAACATGTGAGTCAGTATAGTCACATTTTCTTTGCGTTTTGATCATTTTTAAGCAGCTTTTATATATTTTATCTAAACAAATAACAATTAATGCCTTCACTGGGACATTTCGTGCATAAAACTGGGACTAATCACTTGTTTTGGATAAATCTGCTGGGACAGGGGACACAGGGCTCAAAACTGGGTAAACAGGAACATTTGGTCACTCTGTCGTTGCTCTCTGAGGGATGAGACAATCTCGTGCCACAAGATCTCGCAAGATAAAATTGCCACAAGATTTTGCACACGTAGAAAATAATCTGTCTGGGAAAGAAAATAATCTGGGAGAGGCAGCCCATAGTTCCCAAAAGCAATTTCTTATATTAAAAAAAAAAATGCAAGGCTAAAATTGTCGATTAGAATGTCTTTATTATTTAAATACATAATAAAGACATTCTAATCACATTCTAATGTCTTATTCCACCCCTAATGTTTGCAACTAGGTCAATTTATAAAAAGACAGCACGGTATGTCCATTGGTGCAGCACTCGCCCACTTGTTGATTCTAGCTACTTGGAAAAATTTGTCTTTCCAAAACTAGCCCTGCGCAGGGAGAAGGGGAGGGGTAAAACCTGAGAGGCTAAAATAGTCAAACTGTCACTTTTCGAGCTGAGGAGATCGAGGTGACGACCAGGATGCCAACGGCAACACTTTTCGTGCGATTTACGTTTCAAAATTAAACTTTTCACAACAGGAATTTACAGTTTTATATGAAGAGATGACCGAGGAAATGCCCACCAACTCAGCCGAGCCTCCGTGCAGTCCAGCGGGCAGTGACACCTCCTCGCCCCGGCCCGCGTCAGACCAAGACCCCGTCACCTCTCCAGGCTCGCCGCGCGTCATTACGCACGGAGAGGACGGCCGTTTCCCCGCGTGTATCCAAGACGCGGTGTCCCAGGTGCTGCGCGGGTACGACTGGTCCCTGGTGCCTGTGACGGGGCAGGGGGACAGGGGTCTGAGGGGCAAACCCCACGTGAAGAGGCCGATGAACGCCTTCATGGTGTGGGCCCAGGCGGCGCGGAGGAAACTCGCGGACCAGTATCCACACCTGCACAACGCCGAGCTCAGCAAGACTCTGGGCAAACTCTGGAGGTAAGAGGACCTGTCCCTCCATGTGAGAAGACAAATCAACTGCATCTTCATTTTATTGTCCAGGTGATGAGTGAGGTACGATTTTATTACATCATCGAGCTACACGTTGCCAGTTCAGACTTATCAGAGATAGTAAGTAAAGCTACTTCATAAGACTTAAAGTACAGGCTATTTGAACAAACTAATTTTCAAGTAACTGTTTAAGAGTATTTCTGGGTATAACATAGTTTAATCATTTGAAATTGATGTAACTAGATGCATCAAACCTTAAATAAGTCACAAAATGTAGTATTTTCCAAAGAAACAAAATTAAAAAACGATATCATATATGAAGCAGTGATGCAAGAAACATAAAGATTTTTGTCACTTACTAGAAGTAACTGTATAACTGTCATATTACACAAGTGAGAGTACAAGTAAGGAGTCTGAAAACTACCCTGAGAAGGACAATAAAAGGTTAATTAAATAAAGTGTCTCAGTTAATACAAGTGAATAGCTGGTAGTAGACTATGTTAGAGGCATAATCTAAATGTCAAATATAAATATAATGACTTATAGGCCTATACTGTACCATAGCACAAGGATCAATTTATAGATTACTGCTACCTTTATGTTGATCATAAAAAATGGTTTACTTCCCACAGACTGTTAACAGACCCTGAGAAGCGTCCGTTCATTGAGGAGGCAGAGAGACTGAGGACACAGCACAAGAGGGACCACCCGGACTATAAGTACCAGCCCCGTCGGCGGAAAGGGTCCAAGCCCGGAGCGGGGGACTACACCCAGGCAGACTCTCAGCAGCACAGTGCCTTCACCGCAGAGCCCCTCTCCAGACTGGACCAGACTGTGGAGGTGCAGCTCTTCTCTAACGGGACAGGTGAGGAGGAGGAGTAGATATATGACATTTTTGATGAAAATACAAATATAATATGTTTACAGTTTGGTTTATTCCATTTATGTTATTGTTAAAGGAACATTGTGTAACCTTTCTGAAGAGAGTATGCCACTTGCTTGTCTTTATGGAAATGTTATTTTCTTAAAATATTAACAGTATACAACTTCTCTATCTTGATGAAGGAAAGCTGGTGACCCCACAAGTTACAGGTCAGATCAGTGGAGAGGCCATCTTGCATACAATAAGAATACATGGTGCAGGTGTATTTGAGTTAGAGTTATAAACAGCCCCAATGAAGTAAATGGTTGACAGAAACAATAACATGTCAGACAAATATCTTTCAGTGGAAAAGTTATGCAGTGTACTACTAAATATCTATAATCATTCATACATATCTATATATAATATATATATA
>JACN01082580.1:0-12030 GCA_000787155.1 Scartelaos histophorus | reverse complement strand
TACACTATGCACCAGACCCACACCCTAGTATTTATGTGTCAGTATTTATATAAGAGTTGTAGATAAATGTCTTGACAAGACAATGTCTTGACAAGATTTCAGTGTGAATCATTATGTTCAGAATAGAAAGAATTAAAATTTTAAAAGTGCTTAATAACAGTTATTTTGTCATGTGGTCTGCATTTAAATGAAGGGATGGAAGGAAAAGTATTTTAGAAAAACATATATGTTTTTAGTAGAAGCATCAAGTCTTCTCAAGTTACAGAGCTCAACTCCGAGTCCAGTTCAACGTCACTGACCATTTTATCAAGTCAAGTTTCAAGCTGCAAATCTCCACCTCTGCACAAAGTAATGGAGGTATAACAATATCCAAATCTCCCAGTATGATATTTTCATGATATGCATCTCACTGTACTATACTTCTTGCAATATTGGTTGAGGCTTAGATATACTACTTTTACCTTTTAAAAGCCTTGAAAAAGCCTTTTGTACTGTTATAATCTGAAGAATTAAGATTACAAGTGTCATTTCTTCATGTAGTCTGCACTGACAACACCAAAGGATCATGGTCTATGTAGTTCCCTGTTTTTTAGCTGTCGCTGCACCAAAGCAATGTGATTCAATACATTGTGAAGGACCACGATATTAGTGTGAGACTTTAGATGATACAATATCACAATATTTAGATTATTGTTACATCCATACAAAGTAATTCAATGTGCTTGCAGAATAAGAAAGACATAAGACAAAGATATCACAATACAAGCACATAATCATAATACAATCAATAATCAAAAGAGAAGAGAGATGTGTGTGGGGAAAAAAAAAAAAAAACCCCTTCCAATCATATGCACAGAAGTGTTTTTAGCCTGGATGAGCAAATGCTTTGATAATTTTGTACAAGCTAAACAGCCACAAACTAGAACTGGGAGTATGTTCTAATATATGACTATATGTGATTATTGGATTATATTATCAAATATGAAAGAAAAGATAAAGAAGTTACGCAAACTTTAATACGTTTTTTTGGAATGGGTATCTATGGGTTTCAGACTGAGAAAAATCTAGGATCGTTGCCATGGCAATTAACAATCTCAACTAAGATATCTTAACACTGAAGCTAGCAGTTACGGTCAGTGTTTCAGTTGGCACACAGTAGCCAAGTCCCGTAGATGCAGATCATGAATCAGATTATTGGCATCTTTCTTTTTATGTACCCTGGGAAACTTGTCAGCGTTGCTAGGCTAAACACCATCAAACAAGTCATTCATTTTAGTGTTAGCTGCGTCAGCTAACTAGTAACTACATACTTCAAAGTTGCACCAGGTAACTTTTCTGGTAAAGGTCTGCCACGGGCCCGTCGCCATGGAGAGATGTTATTGTTTTGTCTGAATAGTTCCACAGTATGGCATTGAACTTGGGTATCTCCGAGGAAACAAGCAGGTAGCACCACCAGTCCAAGCTACAGGTTAGCTTGGACTGGCACAGTGCATCTTTTTCAAGGTATTTATGAGACACTTGTAATTTAAGATTTAGAAATATTGTGGAACATTTCAAGCAAAGCAGTAACTAAGAACTAATACTGGTATCAGATATCGGCACCAATACTGAAACTTGCTTGGTTGAATCTTATTTGGACATAGTGAATGATGTAATACGACTATTTACTCATGGTAATTGGTCCAGGTCCAAGAATATTTGAGTTTTTATATACACAAAGTTGTTCTGTAGTTACTTGGTGGATAAATAACAGATTATATAACCCATTTGGACCAGTCCTGTCTTATTTTACTTTGTTTTAATGAAATAAATGCAGAAATCAGTCTCTATGTTAGTATTGGTTGATACGGAGTATTGGCAGATATTGTAACTTTTTGGTTGGGGGTCTGTCATAAACTTGTTTCTATGGAAATGTCATTGCTCTGTCTGGGATATTCCACAGTGTGACATTAAAAAGCTCTACATTTATTGCATTTATTCAATTACAGGTGGTTTTATAGCTCAAAAATACCTAGAAAAAACGTGCATTCTGACTGTGAGCGGGGTTGCCTCTCTACAGATCTGACCTGTAACTTGGTCTGGTTTGGTTTCCATGAAGATAGAAAGGTTTAATACTGTGAAAACAAGCCAGACAAAGGAACATCATCTCCATGGAGAAAAGCATTTGACGGACACTCCTCCAGAAAAGCCTACGGAGACAAGCACGTGGAGGCGGCAGAGAAGTTACATAGCGAACCTTTAACAGCAGCTCACTTTATTTAAGCAAGATGGCATGGCTGACTGAGAACCTGAAAACCAATCCGTCCTTTGTCTAGCCAGAAGATCACCATGGTCCTGTCCAAAATAAGATGAATGAAAATTACTCCCATGGTGCACTGCAGTCACTGACATTAAAGTGGATATGTTTACCTCTAAGCCTGCCTAATCCAGTCTAAATTTACAACAATGTGGTCGGCCATTAAAACCCTACACCACTAATGTAACACAGCAACATAAACTATAGTTATTCGGAATGAAAACTGAGATTTGTACAATTTTAAGAGGTGCATTACGTAACTTTTTTGTTTACCTGTTTGTCTATCTCGTATTTTATTGATTTAAGGATCTGTACCTGATGAAAACTTTTCTTGCCCCAGTACTCATATGTTGTATAAGGAGCTCTTGAGGTCAAAATGAGGCTACTCTTTGTTGTTTGTATCTAATTAGAAAGCATTTTATTGTCCAATAGGAAGTGCGTGTTAGCATGCAAGTTGTTATCTTTAAACTCTGCCCTGGTTTCTGAGATTTGTGAAAAGTAAACTTATCACAGTAATTAATTAGGATGTTCAGAATGAGTAAGATAAGTGAGGAATAACTGCAAAAATTTTAAAATGGACTACTTTTGTTTTTAAGACAGTATAAATAAGATACAGCAACTTGAATTATTGGTATTTTACTGCTCAAATGAGTTCTCCACAAATATGACCTATAACGTCTTGTTAAGTCGTCTCTATGATAGTAGATAGTGTTTACAATAGTACGTTGGACACACAATAGCAAACAATGGCAAAAAGTTGTAAGATTGCCAGAAAAAACACACAATTTTTATGAGCCTGGGATCAATACGAACATTCCTGGTGCTTGATTTTCAACAAAAAGGTGAGAATGACTAATTGAAAACTAAGGAGAGCACAAAACGGCTCACCTGGCTGTTGTAGTTCCAGCTAAATCAGTTCTTTCTGGTCACATTGTGTTAAAACAAAGCTTAGATTAAATGTAACTTGAGTAACAGAACTTTAGACAGAGCTTTGCCTCCACTTGCAAACTTGCCCCCCCGTCTAAGCAGTTATACAATTTAAACTGAAGTAAAGTAAGATAACAAATTCTGAAGCACAATATCTTGCGGAAGAAAAAATAGACAATAAACAATAATACTGAAACTAATTTAAGCAGGATTATCCCCACAAAAAACTATTCTAAATCTACCATATTGTTAAAAAGTCATTAAACTCATTAAAAGTCATTAAACTCATCCTCATCCCCCAAAATACTGTTCCATCTACGATATATTGGATGGTATATGTAGGCCTATATAGTATTTAATTTTGCAGTCTCTTCCTAATACCCTAACCTGCTTATGCCCTAACCACAGTACATGACCTGTGCAAGTCCAGCTGTTGGGGGCAGTGACCTCTGACCTTTGGGAGGTGACCAGTCATTCTCAGCATGTGGAGGATCTGGACATGGGGCTGTCCTCTGACCGAAATAACAGAGAGGATTAGAGCACAGTCAAACACAGGGAATCCTCTGCACCAGCCTTAGCACACGAAGGAGAGCTACGCCTAGTTTGATAGACAGATACATCGGTTAGGCAATATATAAAGCTGATATTTGGACTTTTTAGTGCATCAGTTATCTGTCTTAAAGTTGATTTGTGTAACTTCTAAGGGGGAGGGTCCATCACCTGCTTGTCTCCATGGAGATGTGCCAATAAAATCCAAATGGAGACTTGCAATCCAGTTTAGAGGTTAGATTTGAGGAGATTCAACCCCAGTCACAGTAAGAATGGATGTTTCCAAGCCAAAAAATAACACCTGTAGTTGAATAAATGCAAGACAGATTAGTTGAATGCTCCTTGTCATACTGCGGACAAAAACCAAAGCATTAACATCTCCATGGAACAGGTTGCGGACACCCTCCAGAAATGTTACACAATGCACCTTCAGCAGAAGTCGATATTTTGTTTTGGTCAATTTGCTGCCTAAAAAGACACACAAAGCTTTAATATCAACACTTTAATTAGGTAAGTGGGAAGGTAGGTAAGTGCACACAATGTAACTACACAACTCTCTTATAGGTTTGTGGTAAAAAGGGGCTTGGGGGGAATTTGTAGTAAATTGAAATTATATAATTAGAACAAAGTCATCAGAATTGGTCCAAATCAAATCATGTTTAAATAGATAAGAACAGGTAACAAGCATTTCTGGGTTACAACTTTTCAGACACTATATTTACACTAACTACATACTATTCTTACACATGTGATACAGTTTACAGTGGAACAGTATTCTTACTTTAAAAGTACAAGATACTTTTCCTACTGTAAAACTTGAATCACCACACCAAAATTAGGACTAAATTTGGACTAAACCCGAAACCAGGGCTAAGCCAGGATTAAAACAGGACCAAAGCAAGTCTACATTAGGATCCTGAGTGTACAGGTTAGAAAAGCTTTATGTTGGCAATATGAAATGATTTGAACATTTGTGTTTCTTGCTCCTTCAGATATTAGTTGTTCTCATTTGTGTGTTTTGTTTATTACTTAATCTTTTCTCCTGCCAAACAGTTTTACAGCCACTGGACCAATACTCTGCACTTGAGTTATATTGATATAAGTCATTTTTTTGGCTATTCTACCTGGTATTTTGGTAAGAAAAAATCTTATACAATATACAGACCAGAACTGTACAGTACAGTTAAGACGTGCACTAACCACACATTACATAACATTTTAACCTACATCTGGCTAAATAATCTATATAAATCCATACATAATCAGAAAGTACTGGTTTAATTACATTTCTGTTGTTATCCAATTAGCTTAGCTTGAGATTAGCTCGAGACTGTTTGACGTACTAACAAATACGAGCAGTGTTTATGCAGTCCTCCTGATACGATCTCCTCATGTCTGAAGTCCCATAGGAGCACTGATCTGAGCCCTGCTGGTGCTGTCCCTCTGTTGTGACACGCAAAACAACTCACTGACCCATTCGATACAACAATGAATACAAAAATCTGTGTGTGTTTCTGGAAACTGTAGCTCAAATGTATTGCTTTTGAGTTGATTTGTAAGGTTATAACAGAAGTATTCCCTATAATGAGACCATCCCCACCAATCTCTGGCAAAACCAAAAGGAATATATACATTAAACTGGCTTCGCACCAAAGTTAAAAAAAGATACCATTCTGTGAGGGACAGTATGTAAGACGACCTATGTGTTCCCAGATATGAGGTTGCCATGTTCAAATCAAATATTGCTCTTACTGATAACAAATGGAATGTTGATTTATGCTTAGCAAAAAACAAAAAACAAAACAAAAAACATTGTATATGACGGCCAGGTTCCATTTTAATTTGATATTTTGGTTATCAAGATGATCTGATAAGAAACCAGAACGAGCCTAACATGAGAGTCTCTCATTTGGGTTGCCAGTTCCACTGTTGAAATACAATGAAATATGTGTATGCCATAAGGCACTCGCAATCCAGGCTCAGCTGTGATTGGAAGACCTGTTAGGAATAGGACAGGTGTATCATATGGATGGGCCTTATTGGGTTATTTCCAAATAGCAAAGGGCAAATTTTATTTGTCAACTGGACAAAAGTTTTTTTGATCGAATGTATTTCACAGCTCATCCAAGTTGCTTCTTCAGTTCTGGTCAGATTGCTGATGGAAACGTCCTTATATCTGCCTGAACCGAGACACTAACAAGTAGGTGTGTTAGTTTCAGAGTAGTTTCAGTGTAGTTAGCTTCTTCCTTCAGGCAGATATAAGGAAATGTCCACCAGAGTCACAACAGAAAACAACATTTATATATTGTGTATTTTTGTAATTGTGAATAAATTACCCAGTAAAACCTTTATATCATTTTATCACTTTATATCTGATCTGTTTACCCTACCCTTAATGTCTGATGTTGCTGTTTTGAACACTCTTAACACTTGTGTCCCACTCCCAGAATAAACACCAGGTTTAGAGTAAGGCAGCTCTATGTAAAATGATCCGTGCTCATATGAATCTAGTGACTGTCGTGCATCACATCCGTCTGTCCATTGTTTGGGATGGAGCTCTATGTTTAGCCTTTAGAAGGGGGGGTGTAAAGAGGGTGGAGAAGGTGGAGGGGGGCAGATGTGCGCTCCCAGGACTCTCACTTTATTAGGAAGTATGTGCAGCTTGTCTCATGTCAAAGTGTTAACTGCTGGTATTAAAGATGCTGTTATAGAGTTTATGTTTCTTCCAAAATAGTTTGAACCTAACGATGGCCACTGGAGGAATTAGAGTGAAGATTATGTAGCGTAAATGGCTCCTCTATAAAGGTAATAAGTGATGCATGATAAGCACCCAAATTTATATAATTTGTAGAGTGAAAGTACATTTAAAGGCACAGTATGTAACTTTTTAGCCAGTGGGCTGTGTGGGCCGTGAGCAGGTTTACATCTCTACAAACCTCTTAATACTTGTTTCCATGGAAATGTTGTTAATTTGTCTATAATCTTTCACAGTATGGCATAAAAGATAGATGGTTATCTATCTCAAGGGAGAATATTCCACTTTAACTGTCTATTTCCATGGAAATACAGGTGGCATGGTACCTCCAGAAAGTTACACACAGTACCTTTAATTCAAATTTATTCTATTTAGCTAATGTCTGTCTTGTTTAATAATATTAAAACAAATATTTGGCCAAAAAGAGATAAGGTCTATAGCTGTTATCGCTTCTGTGCTGTTTGTTGTAGTAACACACAGTAAGTACATTATAACAATGCCGTTACGATTCTACTGTGACAGGTTATTAGAGTATTGTGCAGTAGCAACACATGGCTTGTGATAGCAGCAACAAGAACAACAAGATTGGGGCATTCAAGGCCTGCCTACGCTCTGATGGAGCGATTGGTACTTCGACAATGTGAAGCTATCTGGCTTTCCTATAGCTCACTGCTAAATATTTTCTTACAGTCCAACAATACAAACAGGTGCAAATTTGCAGTGGGTCTGTGCATGTGCTCCTGTGTGACAGATGACAGGAGAACAGAAGGAGAGTGTGATGTGAGGTCAATTGTACAACACACATCATCTTACACATATTTCAATCTAGATCCATGTTTAGTTGCTTTGGGGTTTGGTTCATTCACAAATTGCTACTTCTGCATGCAGAATTAAAGGTGCTGTACCAGAGTTTTACTGTCTCAAAAACGTGAAAAACAGGACTAGTTTGTTATAAAGAGTTTCCGGTGCTTATGCATTGTGAGCATCCTAATTATTCACAGATATGAGTTTATAAGCACAGTTCACAGCTTGAAGAAACCAAAGTGGAGTGACAGCGGAGTAAAGCATTTGATTTGAGAACTGCTCATATCTGTACTGGGGTAAGACACAATTTGCTCAAAAAAATCAGATAAGAAGCCATCATGAGAGTTATCATAAGCTTCACTGTCCTTTTCACAGTTCACTTTCCCTCTTTTTGCAATATTCTCATGGCTGTTTGTGAGTGTGTCTTACCTTCATTGGCCAGCACGATGAACTTGGACGCCTTGATGACCTTCCCGTCCAGCGTCCAGGTGACAGTGGCGCCCCCTGGGTCGGCGAGCCGGCACTGCAGCCTGAGCCTCTGTCCGTCCAGCACTGTCACATCACTGAGCTTCTCTTTAAACTCTGGTCCTTTTCCACCACCTCCACCTGCACCTCCACCCACTGCCGCCTTCTTCTCGTGGTGCCCTCCATCTACGCAGTTATTCACCGCCACTTTGCTGTCCTTCTCTTTCTCTGCTGTTTTCACTGGCGTCTCTCCGTTCTTCTCCGGAGCTTTCTTCTTATTGGCCAAAACCGATCGGAAGTCAGTGGCGTTTTTATTCTCAGCAGGTTTGCTCGTGGCGTTCGGCGATGGCGCTGCTGGCGAAGAACCTTTTTTCCCTAAAACAGCTCGGAAGTCCACCTGTTGTCCAGCATTGGTCTTGCGGTCATCCTCGAATTTGGACTTTACGCCTTTGAGATTAGCTTTAAAATCCATCTTATCGTCTTTCTCAACCACAGAATCGTTATTATTGGTGGTGTTACTCGGATTGTTTCTACGTCCGAGCAGCGAGCGGAAGTCTAACTGCTGTGCCTCCCTTTGCCGAATCTCGTCTTCTCCTCGCTCCCTGGTCTCCACCGATCTCTTCAGTAGACCTTTCGGAGCACCGAGATCTTCCTTTCTGAGATCTTCTTGACCGACTTGCTGCTTGAACTCCCGCTTGGAGCTCTGCCACTGCGCACTGCTACTCCTCTCCTCCACTCCACCGGCTCCGGGACTGGGAACGGATGAAAAAAAAAGAAAAAGAAAAGATGAGGGAGAAGGGATGGAGAGAGAGAAGGGAGAGAGAGAGATGGTTTAAAGCTGCAAGTGGACAGTGAGGCCAGTGAAGCCAGTAGAGGAACAAGCCCGGCCCACCGCAGCATAAGCAGCGAGGGAGGAGAGGGGAAAGAGGGACGGGAGGGGGGAGAGAGGAGGAGAGGGACCTGGACTCTAAATGTTACATCACAAATGACTCGCCAGTCCATATAAAGGCATGCGCCCGGTCGGTTCTCAAAGCATAAACACACGTTCCTCCCAGTTCACTTGATTCCCACTGGTGCTACTAAAGTGAAAATACTGGGAAAACTCTCCGTACACTGCAAAAATGCTGGAAAAGTGAGATCTATTAAGAATATTACTTGATATGAGTGGGGTTTAATAGGTTAGATGCAGTTATTTCCATGCATGGGATGTTACACGTTATTGCATTTAACCTTTTATTCCATGGCTCTGTTGCTCAAAACCACCAGTGTGAGCAGGTTCTCTTCACAGAACTGTGCCTGGTGGCGTCACTAGTTTCCATGAAGATATTGATTTGAATGT
Organism: Scartelaos histophorus; assembly: GCA_000787155.1. Taxonomy (NCBI): domain Eukaryota; kingdom Metazoa; phylum Chordata; class Actinopteri; order Gobiiformes; family Gobiidae; genus Scartelaos; species Scartelaos histophorus. Next base: position 2,895 of record JACN01082580.1, on the reverse strand, counting down.
TCTAGAGTACGACATTAATCACATTTATCTCCATAGAGACAAGTATGTAGCAGATCTTCCACTAGAAAAGTTACACAATCCACCTTTAAGTATTTTTTTTTAAAGGTTTGATTTGTTTTGGTGTTGTATTTACCTGCTATACCTACTAATTGCTTTCTAATATTATATGATTTCAGTAGTTTTTAGTCAGAAATTGTATTTGTGTAAGATATTCTGTCTGTTTTTAAATTAGATTGTATATATTTTTTCTTAACAATTAGCTCCCTTTTTTTTCTCCATTAACTTTTTTCAGGGTAGGTTATGTGGCTCCCTGCTAAAATTGTTTCTCATTATACCGAAGCTGTCAACTAAAGGAGCAAAAGTAATGACTTGCTCTTACTTTTTAGATCCTAGCATAAAATATTGCTAAAAATACTAATGCATTGTCAGAAATCTTTTGAAACCAGGCAAAACATATAGGTTAAAAAGGTTAAACAAATCCAACTAGGGCAAAACAAAATTTCAAAACTTCTGAATTCAAGCCATTTTAAGCAACTTTTCTGTTTTGCTGTTCTGTTGCACCATTTTGCCTTGATTTCCTCCATTAGAAAAGCTCATGATTTGCCCAGAATGTCATTTCAGAGCCATGTAAACAATGGGAGCGTCCAGCTGGGAGGCCCGGAGGAAATGTGCCTGTGATTGGTTTGGGTGATATGGAGGGATTAGAGGAGCTTTAGGGAATTTCTGGATATAGGACAGACGGGTGGAGGGATGGATGGATGGATGGATGAATACAGGGATGAAAACAGGAGAGCTGGGGGCTGGTCAGGGCAGGATCACATACACAAGTATCATTCATGCACTGTGACTCAATACACAATACATGTATGCAAAAAACATATTATTTAAAGGCTTTAAAGGTGCGCTATGTACCTTTTGGTTGCGAGTCCATCACCTGCTTGTTTCCATGGATATATAACTGGTATGCCTGGAATGTTCCATAGTATTAAACAGTTCTATCATTACATTATATTTATTCAATTACAGGTGGTTTTATAGCTCAAAAGTACAAAGTAAAACAGACATTCTGCTGTGGGTGGGGTTGCCTCTTCACAGTTCTAACCTGTAACTTTGTCTGGTTTGGAGTTCATGATGATAGAAAGGTTTAATGCCACACTGTGAAACATTCCAGACAAAGCAATAACATCCCCATGGAGAAAAGCATTTGACGGACCCTCCACCAGAAAAGCTACACAATGCACCTTTAATGGATAGATACTGTGCATTATTTATATGATTATGGTCAGTAAACCTGCTCTTGAGTACCTTTGCTTTTACATTTCATGTTTTAGAACTTAAAATATCTTTAGCCAAAAGACGAGGAATGCACCGATATTGGTATCTGGAGATTTTGTTGGACTGGATATTGGTTCATCTGATATCCTGATTGGACCTTTAATTTATTTATATAATAAGACCATTAGTGGCTGATGTGGGCCTAGGACGTCTCATAATGATTTTACTTTTATTCATACAAAGCTGTTGGGTAGTTACTAAATAATTACATACCACATTTGGATCCATTTTGGAATAATTTAACTGCCTCAACTTTAACTTCTCAATACTTAGACCAGTATTGTTTAATATAATGTAGTGGCAGATACTTAAAGCCAAAGTGTCTAAATTGGTATTAGAGCTGAAAAAGACGGATGAGCGCACCTCTACATGAGACACTCCCTATACTGGCAACTGGACTTTTACCTCTGATGTAACAAATCTGAGAAATTCAAAATCGCGGTGTGCTCATGTATACACCTATGAAAATGCCCTGTTCCACCTTGTTACATTATAAGGTGGTAATGTGGCTTCATGTTTTAAAAGTCCAAACATCTCCACTGTGTGCACTAAAATATAATACATATTTTTACACTGGTTTATTTTGCTTAACCAGCACAGTTTCATTTTCTACATCTACAGTAAGTTTTCTATATGAAATATATTTTTTTACGTTATCAACCATGAAATACCAACGCAATGTCATAATATGTCCCCACTGCGTTCCAGTGTAAGCTGATTAAGCAGATAATGAAAATGGTCGATATACGCAGCTGTGCCCTAAAGCCCCCACAGGCTGGTTATTAAGTTATTATATAGAGGATGGGGAGCCATTTTGTCACTTCTGTGTTGATCTAAGCCAACTCACATGATACTGGTGGTGGCCCAGCCCAAGACCAAAGCATTTACTGCTGTTGTGTCTCTGGCCAATACAATTACTTGGCCCCTATAGTCAAAATGTAGTAGAATTTGTTGCATTTATTTGTTGTAAATTTGTTTACATTTAATTTTATTTTGTATTTTATAAAATTGATTAGCCTTAGTTTACTTCTTCACACTATGCAGAATCAGTATCAGTGAGTACACCAAAGCCAGGTATCGGTATCGGAACGTCAGTAATTGTAATCGGACACACCTGGCCTTAATCATTCATGTGTGATGTCACATAGTACTTGATCAGTTTGATGATTTTGAACACAGAGCAGCAAGTTGCAAAAAAGGGACAGAAGCAGTAGACAATACAATTAAAACACCATATAAACAGTTTAGTAGCGAAGAAGAAAAAAAAAAGTATAGCAATTGTATAGTTTAGTTCCATGTTAGTAATGTTAGTCTTCCTTGATGAACATTTTCAACAGTACAAAGTAGATCCATCACCATACCTGTGCTGGTCTCCTGTGCCCGCTGTACCCGCTGGTCTCCGTGCCCTGCTCCTCTCGCTCTCCCCCTCCTCAGTGACAGACAGAGAGGCTATAGCGCTGCACTCTCCCACCTTGTTCCTGGATCGCAAACGCATCGTGTCAGAGCAGCCCGTTTGGCGTCTCTTACCACCTTGAGTAACACCTGTTTGTGTCATAACTC
>KN494806.1:0-12137 GCA_000787155.1 Scartelaos histophorus | reverse complement strand
AAAGGAAACTTTTTTTTTTTTTTTTTGCATTTCAAGACAAACAACGCTGACTTTTGATGACAGGATGTGACAACACTGCAGTTTTCTCCTGCAGAGATCCTTTACTAGGGAAGATTGTAGCTGCCGTTTTAAAAAATAAGCTTGATTAATTACACTTTTAAGCTATAATTACTATTTTGCTGTTATAATTGGTGCATCATCAAAAGTTAAAACGATTTCTAATTCATCATCTTAACATAGTATGATTTTTAATAAGATATTTGTTCTTCCGTGTTGCTAAATAGTGTTGGTTATCTCCCTCACACAGAGGCTCTGGTGGTTCCGCCTCCTCATGTCCGCTCACGCACGGCACACACAGCAGAGGTGAAGGAGCGCCTGGTTTGGACTGCAGAGCGAGGAATATGCGCTCAGTTTTCGGACTTATAGCTGTAGTTATTACAGCTAGCCTCTATCTGTATTTACTGTCCCAGTATCTCCCGCCTGCACCTCGGCGACATGATCCTCCCGCTGCCGAAGCTGAACATGTGGAGGCAGAGCAGCGTTTGCAGCAGGACGCGGAGGAGCCCGTCAGGTTTGTTTATGTTAGCTGAAGCTAGGGTTAGCAAAGGGAGATGTGCTTATAGTTTATATGTAGTTTCACTCGTTTCACCATTAATTCTTCTACAGGGTTGTATCTAGACGTTTGACTGTATTAAAATTTGGTGTCCCGATTATCATGGCAAAGATAATCGCGGTTAACCTTCACATCACGATAATTTTACATCATTTTGCATTATAACTGTTAAGTACTGACCACATTAACTATTTTAACTTTCGCTGCCCTCCAACTGTATTAATTAATATTGTCCTATTGTATGCTGTGAGGTCATCTGAAACCCATTAATTAATAATTTTTAATGTTAATGTTATGAATAAGTTCTATGGTCCAACTTTTATGTTACTGTACTTTGTTATAAGTGAAAACAACCAAAATCTAGCAGAGATGGGTAAGTAGCTTTTTTCCTACACATTTTGGTGATAAATGGCAATTATTTTTTGTGGTGATTATCATGATCATATAAAATGTCCCATTGATTGATTATTAAAATTATTGTTTATTGTTCCGTCCCTAACCTAGACTGCCCTGATCAGTAAACAATAGAACAATTAATAAATCCATTTAGGTAAAGTTCACATAGCGATAAATAATTATTTCTGTTCAGCAATCAGAATCTTTTTTTAACAACGATGTTTCAAGTGTAAATGCAGTAAGATGATTTATTTTAACATAGTGAAATTTAATTTTAGTTTCTTAAAGGTGCATTGTATAACATTTATAGTGGAGGCTCACATGAAGATGTCATTGTTTTGCCAGGGATGTTACATGGTGTGACATTTAACACTTGTTAAATCTTGTTTCATCATCAATCTTGTTTCTGTTGCTCCAAAATGAAATTATTTTCTCTGTGAATGGGGTTGCCTCTGCACAGATTTGCCCAATAATGTTGATAAATATGTTTAATCTCATCATGGAACAGTGTAGAAAAAACAATATAATCTCCATGCAGACAAACAGCTGATGGACCTTCCACAATAAAAGATGCGCACTGCACCTTCAACTTAACATTATTTTTTATAACGTTCTTCTGCTGGTCTGCATTTCTGTAACTTTAACATAATTCTGATATCAGTTATGCAACAAAGAGCTTGAACTATATACCAGCCTATAATTATTTATAGTAATTCATTTGTTCCTAACACACATTTGTTTTGTGCGTTATGCTAATGTTATTTATTTTATTTTTTTTATCCACATGCATTGAACCCAGATGTCCAGTCAAACCTTCAGGACTGATGATCTGCAGCACATATAACATTCTATAGGTCACTATTATTTAATACAGATAATATAGCATGGTCTTGAGTCTAGTCAACAATGGAAATGTTCAGGTTCCATATTTGAGACTTTACTTTTCCAATATTTTGTGGTAAAGTTAAAGTATAATGTAATGAGCAGGAAATACTGGCTCTTGCCTCCCTCCCATCCAAAAGTATGACATCACATTGCACTTGAAAACCACTGATAAATAAGTGTCTAAACTCTGCTTGTTTGCCTCAGATTGAAGTTCCCATCTGACCTGGAGGAGTTGAGGGAGCTGGCTGAGCTGCTGCAGTTTTATAAGACAGAGCACACTGGATATGTCCTGCTACTATTCTGCAGCGCATATCTCTACAAACAGTCCTTTGCCATTCCAGGCTCCTCATTCCTGGTGAGCTAAAAATAAGTTCAACATGTTTTGTTTAATGGTGCTAATATCTAAGGCCAAACTTCACACAATAAACTCTCCTCTGTCATGTGTGTATGTTTTATCTTATTTTTAGCTGTTATACGCAATAGAAATATTTTGATTTGCTAGTAACAATTTCTTAGGACTATCATTCAGTCTGATCTGGGCTGTTTGGACTTTGTGTGGGAGTTGCCAGTGTAAGACTCGTACTACTTTATACACTTGCGCTGTATCTCTAGATAGTAAGCAGCAACTTCTCACCTTATGCTCCTGTCAAAGTATACACAAAGCTGTTATGTCTGCTGTGAGGGTTTCTTGTGGCTGGATGTCTCATGTGTTAACACAGTCCTTGTCCTGTCTCATCTCCATACAGAACATTCTGGCGGGGGCTATATTTGGACTCTATGAAGGCCTGTTTCTCGCCTGCCTGCTCACTACAGTGGGCTCCACTCTGTGCTACCTCCTGTCCCAAGCTTTTGGAAAGCGCTATATTGTCAACTTCTTTCCTGATAAAGTCTCTACACTCCAGAAGAAGGTTTGTATCCCGTAGTTAAAGATGCATTGTGTAATTCTTCTGGTGGAGGGTCCGTCAAATGTTTTTCTCTATGGAGATGTTATTGCTTTGTCTGGAATGTTTCACAGTATGGGATTAAACCTTTTTATCTTCATGGAGATCAAATCAGATCAAATTACATATCAGATCTGTGGAGAGGCGACGCCATTCACAATGCCTGTTTTTCTAGGTATTTTTGAGCTATAAAAGCACCTGTAATTTAAGAAATGTAAGTAGAGCTTAATGTCACACTCTGGATCATCCAAAGCAGAGCAACGACATATCCATAGAAACAAACAGGCGGTGGACCCTCCAATAGAAAAATTACACAATGCACCTTTAAAACAGTTTATGTTACCAACCATGTACAACTGTAAAGCCGTAGGCATTTAGTCATTCAAACAATTAATCGGTAGAAGGTGTATTAGTCGAGAAATCATTTTATTTGGATCATAAGGATTTCAGCAGAAAGAAGTTAGTGAGTGAATTAGCTGAAGATTCAGTAAATTTTTGGTATTTGTTGTAAAAACTCAGATTAAACTCATGATTTTCAGTTTAATCTTTAGTCTTTATATGAATACATAAAAACACACAGTATAAATACACTGCATAAGTTGTTTTGCAGTAACTCCCATGCATGTGTATTCTTGTAAGTGCAGTTTGGGTCAAGTACACAGAGATACGTAATAGATTTGAAAGCTTCTGCCACGCCCCCTTTTTAGTCGACTAATCAGTCAGCCTGACATCTCTTTCATAAACCAAAACTTTCTTAAGTCGACTGAAGCCCTTCAGTGATGTAGTGCAATTATGCTGGTTCTCTATTGACAGCTGTTTTAAGTTTATAAATGTTATCACAACAACATTTTCAAACAGGTTTCTTGTTACAAATCCGGTCAGACAGACTTACTTTTCTCTGCCAATGTTGTCAAGTCCTGTTTTGTTTGTGTCTGTTATACATTTACAGGGGGGTATTTCATGAAGTGAACCTGTCATATTTGGGCAAATCCTCAGTTCTGTTCCACTAAAGTGATTAACCTGAGGTGGCGCTGAGTTGGCGCAGTAACAAGCACAAATGTGATCGGGACCAGCGTATCTCAAGATTATTTTAGATTTGTCTCCAAGAATGTCTTAAGAAGCCGTTTGTCAAAAGTTTCACCACATGCACTTAAACACCCGTGTCAGAACACTTGCCTCTGTCTGATACAGTTTAAAGTGACTTTTATAGTCGTGTGTAGCTTGCGACTTTTACCAGTTGTTTGCTCCTACGCACAAGGCTGAGGGGCAGTGCTGCTGGCTGTGCGCTCCTTCATCATGTCTGTCTTTCTCTCTTTATGCAGTCAGCCTCCTCTCTACTCGCCAAGCGACTGGGAGAGAAGAGGTTAGTGAACAGGAGAGGAGGGGGAGTCGAGTCTTTCCTCTCACTCCTCAGATCGAATGACCTGAAAAGTTCAGTGTCCCATATCAGATTTTTAATTTTTAAAAGTCATGCTTTGAAACCATATTCTGTGATGTCATTGCTGCACTGATCTGGCCTTCTCAGAGTCACCTGGAGCACAAAGCACAGCTTAAACTTCAGGTCTGAGTTAGCTTTGGTCAGACTCATTTCTGTCATGGAACGACTTGAAGCTTAAACTGGAGGTGGAGCAATTTAAGAGCAGGATTTCAGGATAAGCCTGGACTTGTTAAGCGACTTTGATGGAACAACTCCCAGGGGAACCTTGTCTTGTTTTGAGGTTTTTTTTCAATACTTTCTGAAATATTGCCAAATGAGTAGTGATGAGGGATTCTCTGTCTAGTCAACATTAAAGGTGCATTGTGTAACTTTTCTGGTAGATGGAGAGTCCGTCAAATGATTTTCTCCATGGAGATGTTATTGCATTGTCTGGAATGTTTCACAGTATGGGATTAAAACTTTATGGAGACCTAGTCCATTATAGGTCAGATCTGTGGAGCGGCAACCCCTCTCACAGTCAGACTGTACGTTTTTCATTTTTGAGCAATAATGTCACCTGTAATTGAATGAATGTAAAGTAGAGCTGTTTATGTCATACTGTGGAACATTCCAGGCAGAGTAATGACATATTCATAGAAACAAGCAGGTAACGGATCACCAACCAAAAAGTAACATTGCGCAACTGTAAAAAGGTGACAGTAGCCACGTTCTATACACCTGTATTACAATATTACTATATTACATGACATGAGCAGTAACAGTGTAATATAGTCTCAGTCAAAATGGACAGGGGGTTATAACCATTGACCATAGTATATATGAATGGACATAACGCACTAGCTGTCAGTGTTATTCTCTTTTCCTGGAATGTTCTCCAGTATGTCATTTAATTTAACTTCAGACACATCACCAGGCCAAGTTACAGGGCAGTAAGAAGGCAGGTTTTGTGGTAGTTTTCAGAAATAAAATCTCCCATGACTTGAGTACATGCAAGATATATTAGTTTAACACCCATACTGTGGAACATCTCAGGCAAAACAGTAATCTCACCCTGGAGACAAGCAGATAACAGAACCTTCACCAGAAATGTTACACAGTGCACGCTTTAAGATTGGAGCATTCAGCCAATAACAAAATCGCTATGTTTGGATATTCTGTATATTTGGATTGAGGAGAAGTGACACTATTTTTTCTTTTTCAGGTGGAGGACAATCAGGACTGTCTTTTCTTCTTCCTACTTTTTCTGAGGTTCTTTCCAATGACGCCCAATTGGTTCCTGAACATGTCGGCTCCCATCGTCAACATCCCCATCACCTTCTTCTTCGGTTCTGTCCTCATCGGTAAGACCACTCTCTAAACTATGGTGGACTGGGAGTGCATCTGTATCTCTGTTACACAATCATCAATTTATAGATTGTTTGTATTGCATAACTCCACCCACACAAGTCCCCTGAGTTTCAAATGTCATCTGAACACTGTGCTGCAGCTAGTTTTTATTTTATTTTGTACCCACTCATACTGTGACCATGCTCAAAAATAATAATTAAAAAAATCACAATTAACTGAACTGGACAATACACCTCTGTGCTTTTCACAATAAAGTCTGTATTATTTGAGTTTTAACATGGGTTATAACACTACACTGACCCTAAAACACCTGCGTTAGTTTGGCCCTAGAACTGTTACTAATGCCACATTATTACACTCAGGTCAAGTTTGATGAAGAAAACTGCTTGTATAGATTGAAATCCAATTAAAACCAATTATTTAAAATGCCATGTGTTCATTTAAGACTAAATTTAGTACAAATGCACTGTAAATGCATGAATGAATGATGAACTTGAATTCAACTGTAGTTTTAAGGTACACTGTAACTTTTTGGGTAGCGGCTTGTCACCTGCTTGTTTCTAAGAGTCTGGTATTACTCTGCCTAGAATGTTCCACAGTGTGACTTTAAACAGCCCTACCATACATTTATTCAGTTATTGGTGTTTTTATAGCTTAGAAAGACTGTGAGTCTGACTGTGACCCGTAACTTGGTCTGGTTTGGTCACCATGAAGACAGAAAGGTTTGATACCACACTGTGAAACATTTCAGACAGTAACATCTCCATGGAAATGAGCATTTGACGGACCCTCCACCAGAAAAGTTACCCAATGCACCTTTAAGTAAATGTAATTTTATTGCAGTTAAATGTCAAAAATGTAATCAATGTATATTTATAAAGATGAAATGCGGAATTTATATTTCAATTGGTCCAAGAAGACTAAACCAGGACTAAATCAGGACTAAATCAGGACTAAACCAGAGGACTAAACCAGAGGACTAAACCAGAGGACTAAACCAGAGGACTAAATCAGAGGAGTAAACCAGAGGACTAAACCAGAGGACTAAACCAGAGGACTAAACCAGAGGACTAAACCAGAGGACTCAGACTGGCTGATGTCACTGCTTTCAACTAATGGGATCCAGATAAATAAATAATAATAACTAAACAATAAGTTTTCTCTTCTCTCTCCCTCTCCCAGGTCTGATCCCCTATAACTTCATCTGTGTCCAGACGGGGGTGATGCTGTCTGAACTCACCTCTCTGGATGATCTGTTTTCGTGGGACAGGCTGTTGCAGCTGTTGGGCATCGCCTGTGTGGCTCTCCTGCCCGGTGCCCTGATCCGTCACTTCAGCAAGAGCACCCTCAAACTGGATGCCCCCACGCACAACGGCATCGTGGACAAAAAAGTCCAGTGAAAATGCTGAAATCTGTGGACTTTTGGACTTAAATGTTTTTATTGTATCTCTCCTGGAAACCTTTATTGTAGTTTTATTCAACGTTTACATTGAAGCACACTACAGGAGAGAGGAGTGGAGAGAGAAGGATTTTAAGATGTATTTTTATGCACAAATGTTGGCTCATGTGCAGCCAACATGATATGCCAAGTGAACTGTTTGTGTACAGTACAGTTTGGACACACCTTCTCATTCAAAGAGGTTTCTTCATTTTCATGACTATGAACATTGTAGATTCACACTGAAGGCATCCAAACTATGAATGAACACATGTGGAAGTATAGTACATAACCAAAAAGTGTGAAACAACTGAAAATATGTCATATTCTAGGTTCTTCAAAGTAGCCACCTTTTGCTTTGCTTACTGCTTTGCACACTCTTGGCATTCTCTTGATGAGCTTCAAGAGGTAGTCACCCAAAATGCTCTTCCAACAGTCTTGAAGGAGTTCCCAGAGATGCTTAGCACTTGTTGGCCCTTTTGCCTTCACTCTGTGGTCCAGCTCAATCCAAACCATCTCGTTTGGATGCCTTGAGTCTGAATCTACAATGTTCATAGTGATGAAAATGAAGAAAACTCTTTGAATGAGAAGGTGTGTCCAAACTTTTGGTCTGTACTGTATGTCTGTCTGTGTACAGCAAAATGAGGGAATGTTTGTGGAAATTTACTACATTACCAAACGTTTTTGGTATTTTTGGTGAAAGTGTTTCAAAGTGCCTGTCATGCAGCAATGGACTCTTGCCGTCTACCTCAGGTTCAGTTAAAGGTGCACTGTGTAACTTTTCTGGTGGAGGGTCTGTCACCTGCTTGTTTCTTTGGACATGTCATTGCTCTGCCTGGAATGTTCCACAGTGACATTAAACAGCTCTACCTTACATGTGTGCTTTATAGTTCAAAATTATCTAGAAAAACAGGCATAATGAGTGAGTGGGGTCGCCTCTCCTCAAATCTGACCTGTAACTTGGTCTGGTTTGGTCTACATGAAGATGGAAAGGTTTAATGCCAGACAAAGCAATAACATTTCTATGGAAAAAAGCATTTGACAGACCCTCCACCAGAGAAGTGACACAGTGCACAGTTAAGTGGCATTTGTCATAACCCATATTTGAGTTCAGTGTGGGGAGGGTGGGGTACATGAGGGACCTGTTGTCGGCTTGGACTGATTATAGCTATTATCACTTTCATGTGAAACCAAAACTAATATTTGGACCAAAATGATTTCTGAAAGTATCTGTGCACTTTCAGAACTGCAGGTGTGAAGATGCAACACATTTTAAACAGTCAAAAAGTTTGTTCTTCAGCAAATTGTTCTTGTTGTTGGCTCCGTGACCAGTTTCTGTTTCTCCCTTTGACTTTCAAACACTGACAGCCAAGTCCAGTCCAAGTCAAAGATTCCACTTCATAGTTTATTTGTGAGGCATGGTTGATTTGTTCTTCTCTTTTTTTTTGGTCTGTGACAAAAAGAAAAACTTATTTATAAATTTTCAGTTTGAGCCCATTGCTGTGTTTAGATACACGATGCCATAAGGAGAAGCGTTTCATATGTGACTTGTAACTTGTGACTTTGTGATTCTTGTGCGTGTCTTCATGTCCAACCTGCTGGTTTTTATTTGAAAAGTGAATGTGTTTTTACAGTGGAACATTTGAGCCTTTAATTATACTCAAACTTATGAGAAGTGTTTTCTTCTAATGAGATAAATAGTGTAAAAAGCTTTTGCTTATTTATTTACCTGACATGTTTCTGCAAGTTTAGAAGTCCTACTGCCGAAACAGGTCAAGTAAACAAGCTTTTTAGAGCTTTTTGGAAGAAAACAAAGTTTGTTATAAAAACAGAACTTTAATTATGCTCATTTAATAGTAATATTTGTCTGTTTCTGCCTTTACATTTCAGCAAACCCTTGAGTTGCATTTTCTGTAATATATTACACACTTGGGATGTGAAATTTGTGGTATGAAATATCACAAATGGTGCAACACCTTTTGAGGTGAAAATATTGAAATAATAAAACAGAAAAAATGTGATTCTTTCAAATAGTCTTTATTGCTCAGATCCAGGTTGCTCAGCAATACAGTTCACTCACAACTCAAAACAAGAGCGTGGCCATCACTGGAAAGGCATCTTTTTACAACAAGACTATAAAACAGATGCTTTTCCACAGATCACCACGGTTATGTCGAGGTGTTTAGGACCTTGTGACTCAAGGAAAATGTAGGAATTGAGGGCTGTAACCATAGACGTTGTACTCATTTCAGTGATAATACTTCTATGGCAGAGGAAACAGAAATGGTGAAACGCAGGTAAAAAGATGGATCCACTTGACTGAAAATCTAGTGCTGACGTGTCTACAGTACAACAGTCTCATGCAATGCTTTGTGTTTCTCCTTGCACAAAATAATCACTTAAAAACTCTGCATACATCTCACCAAATTCACCAGTCCTTCAAAACCAACGCTCTACAACTCCCCCTCTTTAGAACTGGATACTTCTACCATTCAACTACTTTGCATCACAAGTCATTACAGCTTTCCTTTCCTACTCCCAAAATCTGCTAGAATATGTTTATATGTTTTCAAAACTGCTAGTTGTGGTAGTAGTGACCTAACAGGAATGAATATTCAAAGCAAAGAATCCAGGCTACTTTTATCAGACTATGGTAGATTATTAAATGAAAACCAGATTAATAAAACAAAAAAACTAAAACTAACCAACCACCGTGCGATATGACTAAGTACAGCTTCTGTGATGTGTGAAACTGTGTGGTTTATTCTGGTACCGAATACTTGAAAATCCCTAGCAACACCCCACAAAACTAAGAAACACCAAGTCCTTGGAAAAAAACAAAGGTTATATCATTGACAAAGTTTCGCCTTGATAACGTTGGCTGCTAAACTTATCCAAAAGCACAAGACAAGACTGGGAAATCTGGCTATTCCTCTAAAAGACAAGTTTTAACAAATCCAGTGCGGCCTTAAAGAAACATGCTCTAATATAGCAAAGTCATGCATCGCAGTACAAGCATCGTATACCTACTTTACTGCATGTTAAATGATAGCAATCTGATTTGGTGAGCTAGTATCAGAATGAGGTACTGTTTCGGCTGTGGAGAGGCCCGTTGACGAGGACCTCAGGCATTTTGTGACGTTAGACCTTTGTAGTTTTATTTCAGCTTATTTGTGTTCATTTGGGACGAGAAAAATAAAGCCTCATCTGATGAAAATTTGCCCTTCAAAATAAAATAGCACTAACTTCTACTACGTTATTGGTTTAGTAACTAAGTCAGCGTTGGATTCACAAGAGGTAATCGTCAAATTTACAGCACGATAAGAAAAAAAAAATAGATGCGAGAGATGGAGTCCCCCACATTGCAGAAGTGTTATCTAATGAGAGAGGATGGTTATCTGGCTGTGTGGCTATTGTACACATATTGTTTTACAGATATACAGTTGTCTTGAACACAGTGACATTGTTAGGAGTCTACATTCTACACAGACGACTAGACGCTTTTAAGCTATTCTGCTAAAGTCTTGTCAGTGTATTTTTGCAGCTTCTTCAAAATCAAGCCCAGAGTATGTGGTTCAGTTTTATCAAATAGAGCTGGTAAATACAGGGAGTTATTAGAAAATAATCACGGCATTTGTACTGTTGTTGTAAAAAGTCTTGAAAAACCTGGAGGTACAGTTGGGAAAACAGGAGGTACAGTTGTTAGGTTTAAGATTAAAGGAGAAGTAAGCGACGCTTTGAAAGGACAATAAGCAATAAGATTATGTTTTGCATATAAGATCTTTTGAAACTTTAAAAACAACATAGTGCTCTGCTAATTTCTTGTCTTCCTGTCCACAAATAAAGCTTAAGTTTTGCTAAAAACTCATTTATCAGTTTTTTGTCATAACTTTATTTAACGATCCATCAGCGTGTATGTGTTTATGGCTCAGATGTTGTTTTTGATTTGGACTGATGTTCAGCCGGTCCCAGTTTTCTTGTGCTTCCAAAGGTGATGCACCCCTCACACTCGTACAGGTGCCACTGCTCTATACTGTGGGCTACACTTTACAGTCTAATCAGAAGAGCTTCTCATGGATCAGACACCACTGACAGCCCTTCAAAGTCAGTCCCTTCCTTCTCCTTTAACATCAGAGATCTGGGTGAATTCAGTACACAACATCCACGTCCAGAACCGTGTGGGACAGGCCTGTGTCCCCAGGCCCTACAGGCCGTGTCATACACAGGATGTGTCCAGGCTGAGTCCAGCACTACTGTTATGAAGGTCACCAGGTGTGTGGACCTGACGAGTTTGGAGATTATTGTCTTTCTCTTGTTCTTTTTGTTATTTTTTTTCATTAAAAAAGGAAAATTAAAAACGCTTCAAATGATTAGTTAACAAGGCATACAAAATGTGGAAAAGGGGAAATGACAGATAGGACTGAGGTACCCTGAAGCCTGAGGTAGATCACAATACTGACATGCGCACTGTTCACGTCGGACCAAAGTTCACACGCTGGTCACTTCACTGTTCTCCCATTTTTTCAGATTTTTATATTATTATTTTCATTATTCATAGTCTCGTTTTCAAGAAAATAAACACTTCCCTTCAAAATAATATGGCAGTGTCCCACTGAGGAAAAGAAAAGGACTTTGTTTTCTTTTGTTTCTTATCAATAGCTCTCATCACAAAATAGGAAAAAAATAGATTCATAAATATTACTCTCTCTTTTTTATATATATACACGCACACACATACGCACACACACCGCGCACACGGGGGAAGCCGTGCGTATTGGCAATAACCTGTGTCGGAAGATGAAGCTGATAGTGATGTTTAAGATGACAAAATAAGGCAACGCGCTTTTCCCATGTCTCCACAGTAACACACAGAGGGGACACTGCACCTGCCGCTCCAGCAGTGGGCACCGCGGGCACCGCCGGGCACTGAAAAAGGCTGCATATCGTACATTCACAGCTGTCATGCCCGTTTGAGAAAGCTCCCTGACAGGAGAGGGTTAAAGCCAAATGCTGTGACCGTGTTGTGTGTGCCACAGGTCATACAGTGCTCCCTCCCAAAAACTACCACCCCAGAGCTCC
>KN494805.1:22945-47843 GCA_000787155.1 Scartelaos histophorus | reverse complement strand
TTTCCCTTTAGCACCCACATGCACTGGTCTGGCCACGCTTCTTTCACATATGTCTCCTACCATTGATCCATTTGATATAGGGGTTAATTAAAAGAGACAGGGTGTAAGACTCAGGCCACACAATCCATTTAAAACTGGCCGTTAAGTGGACAAAGGAGGCTGGCTTCTTGGCAACTGGAACACACTTTTCCATTCAAGTCCTGAACAAGTCACACAATGGCTAAGCTTAGGTTACAATTAGCATGTCCAGACACGAGAAAGTCGAAAAGCCTGCCTGACCAGTACTTAGAACAAATCATAAAAACTTCTGTGAAATTAAAGTATATTACATAAGAACAAATCCATTTTACTGTTACAGATGCCATTACAATTAAAAAATTACAAAACCACTCATTTATTTCCGAGAAAGATGTTGCTTTAATATTGATCTTGATGTTGTTTATCATCATCTTCCAGTTGTGATGGAAAAAATGTGCTGGGTGTACTCCAAAGCAGTAAAACTATCTGGAACTTCCAGTCATTCAAACTGAGTCCATTGTCTGCGAGATGTGTTTGTTTTCTCCATGGTGACATCCCTGCCTGTGTCTTCCAGGGCACCACTACAATCTGAATAATTACTCAGCAAACAAACTGGACTGAAGACGAGCTCTGTGATTCTGGAGCTCATTGACTCCCCGGACGGGCTCAGAGGAGGATCAATCTCCGCTAAGGCTCAGGCCGTACTTGTGCTGGTGTAATTAGGCTGTCACAAGTGTCATTCACAAACGCAGGCAGCTCGTATCACTCCACACAGGCCTCCTATGAAACTGGTAACAATAGAGGAAGTACAATAAAGAATAAGATGGGAGAATGTAATAGACGCTCGGTGGTACAGTTGGTGCTGAGTGACAGATTTTCACGTTGCAACCTTCTGGTCAAACTGTCAAATAACCAACTATAAAATATGTGACCAGCAACAACAAAAATATTTTTCACTTTTCATTGCTTGTGACAGTAATGATCCCTATTTCTTTCTTAAAGACTTTATAAATGGCAAATATTAAAGTAGTACCTTGTTATTCAGTTGCTTTACTGTTTTTCATACAGTAGGAACAAGGAGCAGCCTCTCAAGATAAACAAATGATGTAAAACTATACAACAGACTCGGCAATTTCATGAGCTTAATATTACAGAAACTGTAGTACAGAAGATATAACACAACTAGAAAAGGTAATATGAGACACCAATTTGCCAATATACAACACAGCAAAACATTAATTTTATTCCTTTCCAATCCATTACATTAAATATTTCTTAGGCTTAAGGTAGGGCAGCACAAAATATCGAAAAAATATCGTCATCGCGATAATGGCACGTGCGATATCCACATCGCAAAGATGCGCGATATTTTTTAATTGTTTTAAGTGTAAATCGTGAGTTTATTGCGTTCTGGAGTTCACAATTCCGACGCGCCCTTAAACGTAATGTTTTGCTAGCTAGAGCGAGCGCGTGGACTCGCAGTGCATGACGGGAAAACACTACAGTCACCATGGCGGGTAATGAAGAAGTCAGTGAAGACGACAACAGCCAACAACTTGTGCCTAAAAAGCACAGCAGCTCCGGAATTTGGGACTTTGGCTTCAGACGGGACGACGTGTCACAGACGCAAGTGCTGTGCAAGTCGTGCCGGAAAGTTATCGCAACGTCGAGAGGAAACACGACGAACTTACACAGCCACCTCGAACGCAACCACAGGGAGCTATACAGTGATTTTATTCAGTCAAAAACTTCAGCAACCAATGTTACGCAGGTACAGTCGCAAAAACATCTGTAATAAAGTTGTGGCCTACGGCTGTTCTCCTAACAAGTTTAATACTTTGCAGGAGCTTATTCTTAGTTTTCTAACCATGTGGAACACAGGTAAACGTCATAGAGGCAAACATGTGAATGTACCAAGCATTTTTTTTTAGGTTAAAAGAAGATATCGCAATAATATCGTTATCGCAATGCTTGACACCCGTATCGCATATCGCATTCATTTTCAATATCGTGCAGCCCTAGCTTAAGGCAAGGCCAGCTACAACCATTAACTCGCATTCATCCATTCTGGGCTATTTATTTAAGATGTCATTTTTGGACATTGTGTGACCCTTTACCCTCATGCTAGAATTAGTCGGTAATAAGCTAATAACAAGCCCTTATTGTGACATGTGGGAGTGATGTAGAGAAAACCACCCGGGGGAAAGAAACATGCAAAGTGAGTCTACTACACTACAGTATAAATAAACGTAACAGCTGCAGTAGCAGAGTCTGACATCGCCTCTTACTGACCCCCCGCTGTGGACCGACCACTCACTCCCACCCAGAATGACCTCTAACAAAAATGGTCTCACCACTTTCGCAAGATCCTGTTTAGCCATGACCGAAGCAGCCCTCATTTCCCTGGTAACATTACACCAGCATGTTGCAGTGCATTTACAACACTGCTGCAGATAAGGCCATAAGGCTGTAGTGATTCTGTTTGTATTTATAAGATATTATCAGCATTTTTTGCCACTCCAATGTATTCGAATCTGGTGCAGTTCATTGAGTAACTTGCCTAATGTTAGTTTACCTAATGTAAGTTTGGGGGGGTTGTTTTGTTTTTGCTTTTTATACTTATTTAATCTAATCCAAATGAAATTATTCACCTATTTTTCAAGGAATCAGCCGGTACAGACTGTTTTCATTACAACAAACAAACAGCTGGTTTAAACCTAATTTTTGTCATAGTTTAATCCTAGTCATAATTTATTACGGTCCACATAATTTATTTACTTTTTAAACCAAGTATATTCCAAAGTGCCAGTGAAAATGGATTTTGTTTTCCTTTTTTCAACTTCTGAAATCATCAGGAGAAAACAGGTATAACAAACTCGGAAATGTCAAGGCTTCATCTCGTTAACCTTGCACATCGATCCAGCGGGAACAAAAGGACTACTTATGAGCTGCAAAGTGATTAGAGCGCCATTAGCCTTGTTGTCTATGGAAGGGTCCCTCCAACAACGACCTCTGCAGAAACCTGTCTGCCACATAATAGTACCAAAGAAATTAGACACACAATGCTTTCAGAAAAGACGGGTAAGCATGAATTACCCATAATAATGATAAAAAATGTATTTGCGTGGAAAGAATACACAAATATAATGATTGTCCAAGTAATACATGTATATTAAAATGTCACGATAAGGACTATATTGGTTTATTGTTCAATATATGATAGCTGAAACAATACATTTTGGGGGTCAGTATTTATTTTCCCTGCACTACTGATACATTTGTGGTTATTTTTGGTATTTTTGATCAGATTTAAGGTTGAAAAAAGAGTTCATGAATAACTTTTATAACACATTACACATGCAAACTAAGTGCTAAAGTGTTTCTTTCTGCTGTTTATGTGTTGCAGCTCATGTTTTTAACAATACTGAACATTTAGAATAGCTTTTGTGGTGTAAATCTGCTCTTGGTTAATTGTATCAGTGACGCAAGTTTTGATATTATCATTTATAATCTGTATTTACTTCTGCAATATATCACATCTGGCGACAGGCCTAGCTTCGCTGTATGAATGCATAAACAAAATGGGTCTATGTCGAATTATTCAGAGTGCATTCATTGCAAGATAAAACATTTCAAATGAGTAATGCACAAGTACAAGTAACGTGGTTATAATACGCTGGCATGCTGCAATACAACGCTGACTAAAAAGATCCACACACATGCATAAATAATTAAACATATAATAATGGTGCAAGCTATTGTCACTGCTAATGAATGCCATTCAATACAATGCACCATCTGTCCTCATTAAAAGTACAGACCCAAGTTAACCACATCGGTAACAGGCTAAAAAAGGAAGTGGTTTGACAGTTGAATGGATTTTTCCATTTTTGTATAGCGATTCATTCTACAGGAAACACACCAACAATGTTTCTGAATATAAAATGCAATTTGGAGCCAAAATATTGTGTAATTTGAAGTACGCACTTATCTTTTTCTGGTGGAGCGTGACATGCCGGCACAGTAATTGAACGCAGCCCTAGTTTTCTTTTAATGTGGGGTGAGTCTAAGGACAGGGAACTCCTCATTTCAACCAGCATTAGTAACATAGCACTCATTCAGAATAACCACTGAGTCTTTGTATGGTTGGCTGCTAGAAAAAATTCTGCTCAATTGTAGAATGTTTCTGACCTTACTGACTTTTCTTGTCAATTATACGTGCTATGTCCACAATATAAGTAAAACCCACCCCAATTCTATTCAAATTGGCGGTTCAGTCCACAGAAATCTAATTACAGTTTTGGTTCTATTTAGTAATTCTCTTGTATAAGACTTAGACAAACTTTAGCCCCAAGGGAAATTATTTGGACACAGTAGCTCACACATCACAATATACTGTAATACCAAAAAGAAAAATATGAATGTTAGAATTTATTATACCATTATAAATTCTAAACAAGTAGTAGAAATAAGGTATAATTATATAAATGTATACACACAAGTTAATATAAATGTAAATATAAACGTATATGTAGCAGTAAATATACTTGATATCTAAAGTAAGCAATCTTCAAATCCAAATAGCATTTTTCTCTATTCAAAAAAAAAAGAAGAAAAAGCTCATTGTCTCATTGTCACCAATGTTACTCCTGCTCAGTTTTTCTAGTGATTCACACTGAACTTGTACTAATAAGGGTATAAACAATCAATACCTGCTGAAGGAGAGGCTGGCCCCACCTTCCAGCCTCCTAATGGGCCCCGTAAAGAGGATATTGTTATTGCATAAGACGAAGTTGAGTCCAACCCAAGTCTAAACAAATGTCATTTCACTAGACCATTAGAAAACATTTTATGCCACTGTTTGTAGGTGCAATCTTACAGACATATAACATTAAGCAAGCCAAGGATTAAGCAAATAGGAAGAAAAGTTGCCAGTTTAATTTCCACCAAACCAATTTAGCCAAGTCAATTACAATGCCCAATGCCCAGTCACACTGTTCCAGACTGTAGTTCTGACAGTGAGCATATTTATTATTTATTTTTATATTGTAGTTTGTTTCGTGGTTTATTGATTTTAACCTTAGTGAGGCCATTAATATTTAGGTGTTAGAACCAACCTGGGACAGTTTATAATAAGGTTGTAAAACTACAACTGCACTTTTAAATGATGCACTTAAGACAAAAAGGTGCACTTCTTTAGTTAAACCACTAATATAGCACAGTACTCTCCTCATATTATTCATAGAAATGCTGTTTGCTCTCAGCACACATTTATTCATACACCAATGTGCAAAAACTCTGAAAACATGTGGATATCTTGCCTAAGGAAGTCGGCACAGCTCTGAGCGAGGCTCCTCATTTAGGTAGATCTTCATAGGAAAATCCAAAGTCAGACCACATCTAACAGCATTTGAGTTTCCAGAGGTAATGGACTGAAGTTGTCCTTGTTTTAGTTCTGCTTAACTCTCTGATGTTTTGTCATTTTATGTAAATCTGGATTTCATCATCAATGCAAAATAATTAAAACACTTTTATGTAACACCTCAGAACACAAATTAGCACTCTAATAAGCAGATCACAAACAGGATTATAAAAAGCCTTATATAAAGCCATTTAGATTTACCTCCGCTCTCCTCTCAGCAGTAATACAATGTTCATTTACAGCGGCAGTCAAAACTAAAATATAAGCCTCTATGTAAACAGGGCGACTGGTGCAGTGGTGCTGAGTCAAGTCTCTCCAAACGACAGCACAACACCTCCATGGTGAAATGCTTTCACATAACTGTCTAAGTCTGTGTGACAGATTTGAACATTGTCGACCTTCATACAAACTAAGCCCGACCTGCTTTCATTTGCAGCTCTCATTGGGACCCATAAATTGCCACAGATTAGTTTGGCTGTTGCGCTCTGACCCCTTCCCAAACCTGATTGTGTGGCATGGGGCTTTGGGGGTGACCTTCAGACTCTCACCTGCCCGCTGGCACAGGACGCCACCAACCAAACGTCCGGACGACGAGAGGAACTAACCAAGCGTTACTTCCATCCATCATCACATTACACACACAGGCCCGATTTAATGTCCTTTCAGAGCTGCAGAGACATGCTGGGCCACACTGAAACATGTGAAGCAGCTAATTAGTCTATGCCAACAGCAGAGGTTCACCAGTCATTTAGTACACCAAGGGTGAAATCCCTTCTCGAGTGCTAATGAGGACTTTGTCCATCACAATGGTCTCATCCATTATAGCGCTACAACACTCTCATAATCAAGAGCCGATGTGTAGAAAAGACACTTCTGAAGTAACTTTATCTGTGTGTCTCTAAAACTAAAGCAAAACTGAGTCAGGCTCAGGCTGAACTCTTCACCTCTTTGTTCAAAGCACTGCAGGTCAGACAGCTGTGAGACGCGATGTGCACTGGTGTATCCAGCAGAAACACAACAACATAAAAAAATATGGTCTATGGAGTGTGGAAATCGTGCTTTCTCTATGTAATAACTAGTATTCTTAAAAGTGCAAATATTCACTTTTCCTGATGCGTGTAAAAACTACCAAAGCTGTAGCAGCTCAACAGGATTCAGAGTATCGCCTACAGCCCTAGCACTGCATCAGTGATTAACACAACACAACTACTAACTACAAGATAATTCAGCATTATAATAGTGACAATGTGACAGTGAAATGTTTACTGTACTATTCACTAGAGACAGTCAGACACAGCTACACGTGGGGAGAGCTCCTGAGGCTCAGAACAGAAAACAGAAGCATTTCAGACATATGCTGTGTGGAACAGAAATGCTTCATCGTACAGAGGTCCAGCTGGATCTCAGACTAAGATTTATAATAAAGTGACTGCTTATAATTTATACATTGATATTTCTGGATTTAGCAAAAAAGAATAAAAATGCCCTTGTTGTGTGTGTGTGTGTTTGTATTAATTCTTTATTCGATTGTCTCCTTTGACCTGCGTGCAGAAGAGCAAACAACATTTTTACACATGAACAGGCTTTGTTTTACAAACCACATTAAGGATAAGCAACATGGCAACACACACAATCGAGTGTTTGTGTGTATCAATGACCTCTAACAGGGCAAAGCCCGTCACTTAGTACAAGCCCAGACAACCAGCAGCTGTTAAAAGGGAAGGGTTAAGGAACACAGCTATTTTCTGAAGCCTGTTCTGATGCTGCAAACTAAATCATATCTACGATGGCACAAAAGCATGAACCGAGGATAATAAGAAATGTATCATGCATGACACAAATTAAATTAAATTAATTAAACAGGCTCTATACACAAAATGTACATCACATAAGAAAAAGGTAACACCTCAACAACATGACCAGGTTTATGTCGATGCTTTCAGTCCCTCCAGTTAACAAACATCTACTGATAAGGCCTTTCAAGGGGTTCACCATTTAACTTTGAAATAACAGTATTTTAAGATAAGATTTTCATTTTTAATATTACAAAATCATAATGCAAAACAAAAATGCATAATATAAGACCAAGACCCTCCATTTTTATAAGAAAACTTTGATCAATGCATCTACCCGTCAAAGAAAAATCATTAAATCCATTCTACTCTACTGCTTCTGTGCACAGTTTTAATATGAGTGAGGACAGATTGCAGGTTTATCATTGACACAGAATAGGCGATAACAGTTAACATTCAAAGCAAAGGATAAGATACCCTGGTAATGGCAATGAGGTAATAATAATCTATCCATCAATCACATCCATCTGAATGTATAAGTAAGTTGGATTAGCATAATCTTCTTGCATGACAGCCATTGTGGCATTTCATTAATACTAAGGCCAAATTGTTTTCCCTCTCCCTTTTGCCACAGGTAAATGTGAGGTCATAAATAGAGATGGACTATGCCATAACATTAGTAAAACTGCATTAAGGACAGGTTGATCAATCATTCAGCAATTTTACAATCTCACAACAGGCCCACGGTCACTTTGTTACCCTACTAATCCGGATGACTTCAGTGGTGAGATGGAGAGAATAAATTAGTTTACTTCTACAATGACTGGATTAAACTGAAGAACTGAGCAGCAACCTTTTGGCCTCAACACCACACTGCAGCACCTAAGACCAGACTATATGGTTAAAGGCCTCTTATAGACAACCTGAGACATGTATGATGCATGTTATGTTGCATCTCTGACATCTTTAAAGCTCATTTGAAGTAGTTTTATATTGTGTCATATTATATAAAGCCCCAAGCCCAGACACACCACACAGTATTGTTCTGTTAAATAGGAGGACTAGAGTGTTATTGAGATGCATTTAGGTAATTTCAAAGTCTTTGTTAATGTGTTATTACAACTATGAATTTGGGATTTATAAAGCTGTCACGCTATAGTAAAAAAGGGCTAAACAAGCAGCACTGATTCACAGAACTCAGGTGGGGACTCAATTTAGTATAGCCCTGGGGACCACTAACTCATTCCACTCTGAATCCTGATTCCATTAGAATGATAGGCACTTGCCCATAGCAAGTAGTTAAATGTGTACTGTGACTCAAACTGACTCAGTAGTAAATTAGGTTAAAATGTGACCCACTACGGCCAATGTTCTTCTGTTTCTGAAACACGGGCACTTAAACCTGTTCTCTATGTTTGCACAATAGTCCTATCACAACAGTGTCTTATTAAATACATAATGAGCATCACCATTAGTAACTACGTAGTATCAATACTATTACTGCAGTATTCATTCTATACTAGTAGTACAAATTAGTAGTGCAAAAACTAGCATAACAACTACTGCTATTTATTACTTTACACACTATTACAAAGCAGAAATGGAAAAGAAGTACAAAAAAGCTATTGCCCATTATCTGTATGCTCCTGCCTGACCTATAGAAAATGAAAAGCATAGATAAATGTGTAAATGTGACAGCTTTTATGAATTAGTATGTCCACATCTCTGCAGATGCACTGTATGACAGAGACAGAGATCTTTATTAGACACAACAGGAGAGCTGAGAGTCCTCGCTGCAGTGGAGTGGCCCAGATGAGAACAGGGGGTTGGCTGTCACACACTGACAGGAGCAGGTTTGGGCTGCTGTAGATTCACTTCATTGATTAAGGACAGACAAACTGAAAACTGAAAAAAATGACTGGAATAAAATAAAGAACATATTAGGGCCAACTCTGCTCAGGCGGGAAAAACTGACAAGCAAATCAACCGTGGAAAATAGAGCTCCAGTTATTTTAAACTGAGGAATATTTCTTTCCCGCTGGGTAACTGTGCAGTAATGTAATGGTCCACAGTGGTGGGAGCAGTGGAGGTCAGTGTGAGCACTGACCAAGCGTGTCTCTAACTGCTCCATACCTCACGATGGGATGTTCTTTCCTACATGAGGTGAACCACTGCACATGACCCTGAGTCTGTATAAACTCACTGTCTCTGCTTATGTGTATTTAGCAACAACTTGATCAAATCAGATCAAAGCAACTTGCCAGAATAGGGAAGGAAATATAATACGAATAAGCTTTGATATCTGTTTGTGCTGTAATGACTGTAGCTGTGGTTGTAGTGAAGGGCCAGTGCTGGAAGTGCTTCACTTCCTCATTCTTTCAAAGTGAAGCGCTGCCTCCTCCTCAGACAGGGAGTGGGGCGTACAGGCAGGAACAAGATGTGCAACTATATCACACAGCACTGTAGTAACACTGTGGTAATCACAAATTACATTTCTGCTATAGTAAGCACAGCCTCTAGTCTGTATGTAAAGCTACAGTGGATGCAAAGGTCCTGCATCAGCTCCCAGGAAAACCCAGGGTCTCCCAGCTGAGCGGGAAACACCCGCAGGGAGGGGACAGGGCAGCAGTGGGCTGGAGAGTCTGACATCACTCAATGTTCCTGTGAACTCTCGTGTATGTGCCCGGATCACTCCACACACGCGCACTCTAGTTTTCTTCTGCTATGGGCACATTCATTATTCTGAGTTTGCTGCACCAGCAGCACGCAGATGCTGCATTTTACACTCCAAGGAAGAAGCGAAGGCTTCATCGGCCATAGCACAGGCTCTAAACCTGCAGACAAGCCTAGGCTACAGGTTAGATCCTTAATGCTCTAAAACAAGACACTCATCCGACTGGAGCTATGCACCCAGCCCCAACATCTGCAGCAAAACCACACAAACCGCGAGATTATCCGACACCTCCAAGACACAGAGTCTGTCCGACACGGTGCGCTCGCTGCAAAGTTGAAGGACAAGGCAGGAGAGGCTGGACACTGGATATTAGGCTAAATGACAGCGACACCGTGTCCAGGCCAGTTACAGTAAACGGTGGGGCAGCGCCAGGGGGTGTTGATGGGCTTCAGCAAAGCGCTCCAAAAAACTGCATTGCCATTGCCAAAGCAAGGCGTCCCATTGTGAATTAAACAAGCGCGCAAGAGGCCAGCTTAGGACAGACACAACGGCTCGTTTCACGCTTCTCATCCCCACTGGGCGTTATTACAAGTCAAGACTGGAAAATCTTGAAGGCTAGTTAGCATTACTTCCTTAGCCAGCCCAGCCACCACGGCAGCAGCAGCAGCTCTCAGGTCTTCTTGCACTGCCTCTCTGGTCCGACTCTCTCTCCGCACACGTACCGTCCTGGGACTTACCGGTCTTATGTGCTGATGGTGCCGCTGTGACGAGACAACAAGTGCGGGGAGGCTGCCGGCCGCCGCTCCGCTGCTCCGGGACAACAGGAGGACCGATCTGCACACTTTCGCAGCCATCTCTGGAGTGAACCTCGCCGGGAAGGAGACTGCTGCGGGCGGACCGAGACGCACCGAGGGGAAGAGGGAGGGAGGTGGGCGGGGTGCAGGGCCGGACTACGGCTGCACACATGCCCAGTGCTGCACCACTATGCAAACACACACAGCTAATACAATACTGGATTTGTGGGCTAATTCTCGCAGCATAATGGACTGCATTTAATTTGTCGCATTAGTGCAATGTAATGAAATATGCCAACAATAATTAGATTTCTCAGGTATCATGAGAACCTACAGTGCAGCCAGTGTTTGCACAAAGTGGTGATCCATTTATTGACCAGGCTAAACCTAAAACATGCAAATATCTTAAATTGGTGAAGCTTTATTGTACAGATTATTTGGAAATCAATAGAAACAATTAAGTATTTTCCTTGTGATTGAAAAAAACACACAATTTTTAGAAAACAATACATTCACAGACATTTTCATTAACAACAGTTTCTAAAAATGTCCCATAACATTCTTCAGATATCTTTCTAATGGTTTTGGCACACTTTCTGTGAGTGAGTCTAATATTAGCTTGCCCTTCATTCACTCTTGTGTCCATGTCCCAAAAGAGAATAGCATAATAACCTTTACTATGAAGAATCAGGAATAATTTAACCTATTCATTGACTATAAGGCAGTACCCTATATGTGCTCCATATGCTTATAGTCATTTGCATTTTATATCCCCAGATCCCAGACTCTGTTTTCCTCAGGGTCAGTCAGCCAGGGGTTGTTAATATACAAAATATGAGCTGTAATGAGCTGTTTTGGTCAATGAATGTTAGGGAGACTCCCTTTAGTGGAATGTAACCTGTTCTGTTTAAACTTTGACCAAGACACAGCCATAATACGGTCAACCACACCTAATGCAGGACACTTGAAACTGGCAAGCAATGAGCAGCTACTGAATTATTGATTTTAAGGCTAAATGCATTTTGTGACTTTCCCAGTAGAGACATTGCTTGTAGCCTATTTGTCTTAAACATATATTCACATTACATAAAGCAACACATGTCATACCTTTATGTTTGCCTATGAAATCTTAATTGTGGTATTGCTTAAGAAGTCGTCCCAGTTCTTGCTCAGGTGCATCACTGAGTGTGGGAGACGCAATTTAAATGCAAATTGTCATTCACGGACAAGGACCTGCCCCAGGGCCCATAGGCTACACTGATTCACTAAACCAAGTCCTTGTTTGATGCCAAATAGTACTAAGCATTGTCTGGTATATACCATAACTCTGTATTTTAGCTATAGTCTACACATTTTAACTGCATTGTACATGTTTTTGCTGCAGTCTGCACATTTTGTGCTTCGTTCATCATAAAATGAGTAATTGAGTCATTTTGCAATTATTGTCATAACTTATTATTAAATTCATCATGCGTAAATACATTTTATTGACTACAAAACAACTGTGAAGTCATCCTTATTGTTAAAATCAACACTGTGCATAAGAAAGAATATTTTAATATAATAAAATATGATTATCTTTTTAAGAACTCTATTGAATTCAAGCCACTTTTGGTTGATGTGGAGTTTGTTTACCCAAAAAAGAGAGAAATAGTTTTCAATACCCAGCATCTCGATTGCTCAGATTTGTACATTGGTTTGGTTTGTACGTTGCTCAGATGAAGGCGTGCTTGCATGCCTTGCCTGTTCATACATGAGTCAAATGTCACAAGGCAAAAGACTAGAAAAGATTATGTACAAAATGGGTGTGATATTTTATCAAAGCAATGACATAATAAGCCTCAACTTATGTAAAAGCAAATGACAACAAAAGTGTAAGCTTCTTTTGTCTGCTGTGTTATTACTTACATCCAATTCAAGCTTTCCATTGTGTATAAATCCCTCCATAACCCGGCCTCCGCTCACCTCTCTGAGCTCCTCCACCACACCCCCACCTGTGCTCTTCGGCTGGTGACAACTTGCCCACCAGACCAGGGGTGACGGGGCCTTCTTTGCTGCTGTTGCCTCTGGAACTGTGGCACTGTGTAAAGGTGCACTGTGTAACTTTTCTAGTAGAGGATCCACAACGTGTTAGACTCCATATAGATGTTAATGTTGTTTCCTGAATTTTTCTACAGTATTAATTTAATTAAATTTATCTCCATGGAGACATGCAGGGCACATGGCCAGACCAAGTTTCAGGTTAGATTTGTGGAGAAATGGGCCCTCTTATAGTGAGACTGCATGTCTTTGCTGTAGTTTTGAGAAATAAAAACACTTGTCATTGAATAAATGCAAAATATATTTGTTTAATGCGATACCATGGAACATCTTAAGCAAAGCAATAGCATTACCATGAAGACAAGCAGATACCATCCACCAGAAAAATTACACAGTTACACTTAAAAAACAAAACAAAACATGATAACCTTTATAATTACACAGCATGGGGCTCAAGTTTCATAATCATTGTCATTTTACAAATTGGGTCAATGGATAACATGGGACAGACACAACTGCTGTTACAATAGAAACATTCTTTATTTAATATAAAATGACACTCCACTATTTTGCAAAAACTGTAGCAACTCTGTCGTCATGCGGCGTCAACAGTGGGACCGGCCTTATCTCCTGTGCCACATTTTCACCACCACAAAAGCGGCGTGGCCTAAATCAGCATGTAAGGGCCACCGCAACCTCACGACTACAATAGGTCCTGGATATTTCACCTTCACCACACAACATGACACAATCTGAAAATAAATTATTAAACATGCCACAGTGCTCCCCTCTTTTAATAACTCTCGAACATGAATGAAATGCAGGTGTTCAGGGCATGCTTCAATCTGCTTATAACCTGCCTGGGGTTTTACACAATTTCTTGCTCTTGCGCACACAATAAAAACTTGTGTAATGTTCTTGATTCATTGTAATAGTCGACATTTTTCAGTTTTTTCAGGTCACTATTTTGGCATTAAAATCTTGAAATAAATCATCAAAAATTATAAAAAATCTAAATAAATTATGCTTTGAAAACAGCTTTTGGAATCTAAGACTGGTCTTTAAACCTTCAAACTAAAACAAAAATACCCAGTAAGGATATGTTTGCAAATCAGAATGGTTTTAAGCTGTTTCATAGTTGAATACAGGCTGAATAAAAAAAAAAAAAGAAGTAACACCTAAATGTGTATATTATTTCTTGCTATTATGTGGGTAACCATACAGAAAGCCAAATATGTGATGTGTGTTAATCTGATTACTATATAATAATGCGTCTTTGTAATAAACATCAGAATTGTGACTCAAAGGCATCATTAGTGTCTCTGGTGAAAAGTTTGTAAATAGAAAGGATTTGGAAGTAGGTCCGGGAGCACTGACTTAATATTGCAATTTGCAAATATGAGCCTCTGTGAGCCTTCTTTCTTAGAAATAATTTTAAGGTCAGACAGGACTGAAAATTAATGTTAGCCTTTCATAAAATCCATGGCTAAAATTAAAGTACATATTGACATGAAACCCGCCTGTGGTACCTGAACCCTTTGACAATGTGCCATTAGTTACTGTAATGATCCATTTGATTTTGCATTATTATATTGAAGGTTTGAGCTTCCATGTCAAGATGCCCTTATCAATATGTAACAGCACTTCTCTCAAATGTATCAGACTGTTTCATATTATATATGGTGTGTTTATTGCCACAGACTTAATTGCAGTATAAAGTAGCTTTTGATAAAACCATGATTATAACAATCATGGTCGAAATGAGTATATGTCTATATAAGCAACTATCTAGATAACTTGTAATCATGGTTAATAAATAAGGACATCTTTAACTCTTTATATTTATAGTAAGTTTATAGCCTCCACATTTATGCCACTTATGGCCTCATTGATTTCCAATAACTGTTTTTATTGCTGCTGTTGTAGGCAAACCATCTCTTAACTTTATTGGGACTACAACAAAGCAAGCATTGTAGACTACCATGACTACAGTTATTCACCTGTCTGTCATAGTCTGCTAATCCATCCCATCAGAATGGCATGCAAGGGGATAAAATAGGCTTATGGTACAATGCAAATAACATAGGCTAGACTATGGGCCTTTTTCTGGTGGAGGGTCTGTTACTTTGCCATCCTCTTGACATTAAATCTCCAGATCTCGCTCAAAACATTGGCTGATGAAGCCACTACTTCAATATTTTATTTAGCAACACAACACTTTCAGCCTAATTGATCATTTATTTCCATACTGTGTGGAGCATTCCAAGCAAGCAAGGGGCAAGTTAGACCATACACTTTTTATACAGTCTTTGTCTTCCACTTTTAACGAAGGCTGCAAGTACATTTAGACACCAATTTTAATTAGATGTAGCCTATAGCCTAATGCACGCACACAAGCATAGATCACAACTAAAACTAAAACAAAGCATGTATATAATAGACTATGTGGCACAGAGGAATGCAGAGCTGTGTGGTCATGTGACTCCTGTGGACCAATCAGGACGCGCAGGGGGCGGAGCTAGAGCCTGACCCACCCGCAGATGCACCGAGCAACACGGAACTGTTTACAGCCCATCTGCCCTGAGTACCCCGCGGATCCACTCTGTACGACCAGGACAGCGCTATTTCGGACTAACAAGGGTTTCGGAAGTCTTTTATGTAAGTACTGGTGTTTTATACGTGACACGGGGGTTTTAAAATAAAACTGTGCGTCGCAGAAATTCAGCAGCCGCATCCACCCAGCGTAAGTCATGGCTGGTCTGAGGCGCTAGCTTGAGTTAGCATTAGCTGTTATCTCCAAATAAACGATAAAGGCGTGTGAATCAAAGAAAAAAAAACTGAGCATGGGAATATAAACAGAAAAAACGGAGATCAAGCGTATACTTTATCACTGGAGATGCTTTGCGAATTGTTATAAAAGAAACATTTCTCAAACATGAAATGGAATTGGCATTGATTTTGCTAGCAACAATTTGTACACTACTTCGGGCTTTGGATCCTCTGCAAAAAGTCGACCAGTTTGAACAGAATACGTACTTTAGGTAATGACATTAAAAGGAAGACACTAGACTTTATCTGCAGGACGTGTCATAATTATGTAATGTTAATTCAGTGATATGAAAAGTTTCTACCTTTCCCATAGTTATTGTTCATGTCCACTGCAATCTGAAAATAACTGGTGACATCACATGAAAAATAGGTACTTTTGTCATTTAAGTGCATGCATTATATGGATATCCACATTGTTAAGAGGGTATGTCCCTACTTTTGTCCTACTTACTGTTACCACTGCTACTTTTAGACACTCAAGTTATGTTCAGGTATTGGTTCCATCTTGTTGGATGATTCATGGATGTTGAATGAAATATTAATGTTATGATTTTAATGAGAAGAAGCATCACAGTTTTACAATTATTCACGCTTATAGACACCATAACCAAACAACAGTGCCTTCCCCAAATGTCTATAGTGATTTCGTCATAATGTTACTGGCTTCAGTAAATTA
The DNA here is from genome assembly GCA_000787155.1 of Scartelaos histophorus. Lineage (NCBI taxonomy): Eukaryota > Metazoa > Chordata > Actinopteri > Gobiiformes > Gobiidae > Scartelaos > Scartelaos histophorus. The sequence goes on along the minus strand of KN494805.1, from coordinate 31,597 downwards.
CAATTTCTAAATGATAAAGCAAGTTAGTGTGACATTAACAGCCATAAAATGCACTTTAACTCACCTTTTACCTTACATTTACCTTTGAATTTAAATGACTTATTGTTATTTTTAGTTCTTTGTATTATATTGTGACCATCCCTTTTTCTAAGAGTTAATTGCCCTGGAACCTGTACCTAATATGAGTTGGAAATGTTTCAGATGAACAGGATTTTATTTGTCTTCATTATTTTATTCCCTAAAATGGTCCATAATGGTGTTAGCATTACCAGGTGTTAGCCCAAAATGGTCACAAAAATTATTTATGCAAATGCAAAACCCAAACTGGCCTAAGTGTGCCTTCTGCTTTCATTTCAGAGAACTACTCTTTATAATTGGTAGAGGACAAATAATCAGTTACTCAACAAATCACTCCCAAGCATCAGTGAATTAGGAACTCATCAGTGTGGGCACAATTTTAATCTGGGCTCATCTGCAGTGTTATCGGGCAGTGTTTCTGTATCCAGCTTTGATCATTCTGTTGTTTATTCATTGAGGTAACTCAACATTCCTGGCCTTGTATAGGCCATAATTTTATCATTTTTAATCTGAATAATGAATTCTGCATATCAGTTGGGAATAATTAATTTAAATTACCTAGAAATGTGAATGTGTGTTCTAATGTTGGTAGATAGAGACTTGCACATCCAACAAAAAATGTGACCCTGTTCTGGGTCCAAAAACAAAAACTGTGCAAAAGAAGAAAGAGATCTGCACTGCAGTTCTTTGAAGCTTCCAAATATTTATTTCTATGACACTACCCGAAATGTCACATTGTGGTGCCACTGAAATAAATATTTTCTATTCCAACCATTATTGATGTGTTGATGCCATTTGTTTCATTAAAACCATTTTAGTTTGTGAGCATTGGCATAACAATAACTTTCTTTTTGGGTAAAATGAGACACAAATTCAATTCTGCAAGATGAGACACAAGATTAGTTCAGCATAAATGAGAGCTAAATTTATTTTTAAACTGAATCATTTTCAATCTTTCAGATTACATAATGTAAATGTGAAGGTTCAGTTCACAGTACTCATTGTAAACACAGCCTGAAAGCATAAAAGAAAGCTTGCTTTTAGGCTCCCTATCCAACCTTGGAGTTGGAGGAAGCATAAACTCCTCCTGCAACTCCAAGGTGTATAAATTTGAATTCTTATTAGATAAGCTTTTTAGGTGATGTGTATTTGTCTAACGAGGAAGGGTATGGCCTAAGACAGATCAATGCCCGATATCAAGATGTGTACAATTATTAAGCAGCTTCTTTTCCTCAGACAAAATAGGCCAAAAAGAGATTTAACTGACTCTGAAAGTTCACAAAATATTAAAAAAAAAAGCCTTTCAGATTGATGCAGCAGTCTTGAAATTGCAAAGATCCCAGAGCCATCAAACTTTTTTGTTGCAAATAGTCAACAGTGTCGCAAGAAACGTGTTGAGGAAAAAAAACCTCCAGCGCAACCAACCTGGAGTGCCGAGAAGTACATGGTGTTTGGTGCTCTGAGACATGACCAAGGTAAGGAAGGCTGAAACCTGACCTTCACTGAACTGAAGAAGCATAAGCTGAAATGTCAAGACTAGGCCTAGAAATATCTGAAGACATGACGATAAGGTTTTATGGACTGATGAGATCACAGTGACTCTTGATGGAGCAAATGGAAGGGCCCAATCAGTAATGGGCACAGACCTCCACTTCGACTCAGAGGCCAGCGAGGTAGAGGTGCGGTACTGGTATGCGCTGATATTATTAAAGATCAGCTTGTTGGACCTTTTCGGACTGAAGATGAACTCAAAATGAACTCCAAAACCTACTGCCAGTATTTAGAAGTCACTTTCTTTCAGGAATGGTACAGGAAAAATCTGCATCTTTTCAGAGGACCATGATTTGTATGCCAGACAATGCTCCATTGCAGGCATCAAAGTACTCCTCTTTGTGGCTAGTCAGTAAAGGTCTTAAAGATGAAAAAATAATGACATGGTCCCCTTCCTCACCAGACCTAAACCCTATTGAGAACTTGTGAGCTCTTCTTAAACTGAAGATTTACCCTTAAGGAAATCAGTACACCTCTCTGAACAGCATCTGGGCGGCTGTGGATGCTGCTGCATGATTGTCAACAGATCAAGAAACAGGCAAACCAATATTGAGAAGAAGGGTGGTGTTATTTATTTATTTTTTTATTTCAGAAATATTTATGTGTAAATTCTGAATTGTTTACTATTCTGTGTGAGCAGTCAGTTCATTTCTCATTTCAACAAATTAATTGTTGCTCAATAATTGTGCCCACACAAAAAGCCTAAGGAAGCCAAAACTTTAGTTTTATTGTGTTAAATATTCAGGTTTGAGATTTATTAACATTTTGGATTGATCAAGAGAACTGTAGCTGTTCAATTGTGCAGGATTATGAGAATAATCCTCATAAAAATAACTTTCTATAGTATATCTCTTATGATGAATGTTGTGGCTTGTCAAAGAAAAAAATTCTATCACTTGCTGGGACAGACAAAGATATCAATCTATCAATTAAATCTAATCTAAATATTAACATTTGACAGAAAATTGAAAGTAAAAATTTAAGTCATTGTAGAGGTCTAACCTGCACATGTTTTACACATAATCCAACTCTATGAAGAAAGAATTCAAGGTTGAAGGTTCTTTATTTGTCATTCAAGCATGCAAGAGAAACGCATGACAGAATGAACCGTGTTCTTCGAGACCCAGTGATTAAAACAGATAACAACAATAATAAATGAATTATATTAAAAAGTACATCAAGGGCATTTAGCTTTTCCAATAGACAAGTACAAGTAGAAGTCAGTGTGCACCATTCAAAAGTTTGACAGCCTCACGAAAAAAGCTGAACTTCAACCGAGATGTTCTGGCTTTGATGCTCCTCATTCTCCTCCCAGAGGGCAAAGGGCCAAACTTGTCTTGCTGTTTGTAGTGGTAAAAATACCAGATAATTACAGTCTTTGTGATTTGCTAATTGTGATCGGGCAGATATAACATACTTTATATAAATAAATTCCGTATCATTCCCATTTTGTTCTTATTTTATGTTTTCAAATTTTCTTTTCAGTAACATTTGCACACATGCATGAAATGCACAAATGATTATTCATATTCTGATTGTTGCACTTTTGCAGTCTTACTTCAGTGTAGTAACTTACACTGTTTACAGATTCTTTCTTTCTTTTTGTTTTACTTCATGAATCATGGTCATATATATCTTTCCTCTTTTTGTTGTAGGATGTACCGCTTGCGGGCGTTGTCAGCGGCGTCGTTTGGCCTCGCACAGCTGTCCCGGCGTTATCACAGTGGGGCAGGCCGAGGGGTGGGGAGGCGCAGGCTCATGCTGGCGGCTCTGGCAGGAGTCACTGGAGCCTCTGTCAGTGCAGGACTCATGTGGAAAAGGTATTTCAGTTCCAGAAATATTGTTCTATGACAAATAAAACACTGTGTATACCTAACCATTCATTTGTGCACATAAGCTCTCAGATGTATAGAGAAATATGTTCAAATATAGTGCGTCTCACTCTTGTGCTTTTGACTGTATGTTTACACTAAATAATTTACCACCATCTTACTGACTTTTATGTGTCTCACATCAACATCTTTTTGCCTCACTGTATCCGTAAATCAAATCTTTGGTCCTCTGGCAGCTTTGACCCAGCATCCTTCTTCCGAATACTGTATAATAAAAAAATCACAGTATAATATGGGGAAACAGTAACTCACTTGGTATTTCGAAGGTTGCCTGTTCAAGTCCCGCTGATATAAAGGTCGTTGGTAGAGCAGACATATCCCATGGCCCAGAGGTTGGCCGTACAATTCCAGTTCCCATAGATGAATGGATGCTTCTTGGGCAAGACACTTACTCCACTGTTTGCATACACTGCTGCCTGAATGTGTAAATGAGTGAGTATTTCCTTTATGTTTCCTCAAGTACTTTGAGGGCATAGAAAGTAGAAAAGCACTATATAAATGTGTCAATTTAGCATTATTTGCACCAAAACAGTTGTGCTTCCTTTCTTCATTGTCACAATGTCTAAAACCCATTATGTACCTACCACAGACCAGAGACTTTTTCTATACAGTTCAGTTTTCCTCCATAAATACAGTATTAGTAAGTCATTTATTATTTTCTCTCTGATCTCCAATGCCCATTTTAAACATTGGAGTGCAATCTCATTATCAGGAAAACTATTAGGCCATTACAGGTTTGAAAATGACACCAAGCGACTTGATAAATAACCTTGATTAGGCCAACCACTGGTCTTATATTGCGTGTCCTTTGTTGCTAAGGTGGTGGGTATGTGGTTAATGTGAATGGGACGTTGACATGAGTGTTCTTTGGGGAGAGAGGTCGGAGCTGTGGGACCACAAGTGATGGATGAGACCATGGAGACGAGACTGATCTGACGATGTGCTTCAGCGTTCACCTCAACTCTTCTTCTATTAAAGTGAATTACCCAGCCCACCTTGAATGCACCCAGCAATTTATTATCCTTATTCCAGTTTACAATTTAGACTGCAATTCTGGCACTTCTCCATATTGCACAACCATAAGCAGTGTCTGTAGTCATTTTATGCTGTTTTAAGCTTTACTGTACAATACAAACATCAAATACTCAATGTATATATTCTGTATATACACAGTATCTGATTAAAGGTGTTATTGGGATTGGGGTATCTGATTAAGGTAGTATTGATTATATGCCACTTCATAAAGGATGTCTGGGTGGCAAGCCTGGTGCCAAGTTCCTGTCATTTTTATATGTAGAAGCTTGGCAGTGATGCTAAACTCGACGACACTGCAATTGCAACTGTTCCAAACATTTTCACTGAGGTAATAAAAGAATATGAGTGCAAACATCTTCTCTCGCACTTTTTCTGAACAGACTTTTACAGGCAGCAACGTGGTAGCCTGCATCCCACCACTGCAGCAAAATCTTTCCAAAAGCCAATTCTTTTGAGCAGAACTGAATTTACAGGGGTGGGCAGTTAATACATTTTAATCAAAGTAAGATCATGTCATTTCAAACAATTACATATCAGCTTGGGTATTTTTAATTGAGAGGTCTACAGCCACCACTCTTACACATGGTCAAGAATGATTGAAAGAAAAAAAAAAACGAAATCAGATTGCAAATTTTGATTGATTGGTGTTGCAGAGTGACACTTTAACAGACTTCCTAATCCAGTTCACTTACATTTGAGGAGCTAAAACAGCTAAGGAGGATGGAGATACCTGTGTCTGCTGAGCCTTTACACATGTTAATGACAGGTAGAATTAACATTCATTTACACAAAGGCAGAGACATTTTTCCACAATTAAAATTTCCATCACATTTGTATCAAGAAAAAAAGTTTGCATAATTTTACCATATTGTCCAAGGTTATATACATACACATTATAGAGGTATATACATTTCTAGTTACCTTATTTGTGGAATATCTGACCTTGATATTGATTTGTGCTCATGTCATCACCAGAGCCTATGCAGACGCCGGACCCTCCGTCCAACACACAGAGGCACAGAGGAAAGAGGAAGCCGACTTTGTGAATGAAGCACAATCTGTAGCAGAGTCCCATCAGTCTGTGGAGGCCAGCTCTGGAGATGAAGACTCAAAGGAGGAGGGCGAAGGAGGGAGGAAGAAGAAACAGCGCTCAGGATTTCGTGACCGCAAGGTAATCAATAATCAATATACATTACATCCCAGCAGTCACACGATTTCCTGATCAATTCACTTTGATTTTGAAAGCTGCTTTCATCAATGTCATATGCAAACAATGAATGTGTGTTTCCAGTTTTTAGAGGAAACTACGGTGGTACAAAACAAGTTAAAGAATAGTATTAATAAATTACACTTTTTGTTAGTCATTTACAAATGTGTAAATAACAAAGTAACTTATTTATTTTTATTCATTAATTATGTATTTATTTAGTCTTTTATAAGACCTTTTTTCATTAATAAGCATATTTACTCAATCAAATATCTGACCATGAGTATTTCCGTTCCGTATTTTAAATTTTTTTTTTGTAGAGCTTGTGTGTTTGATGTGTAGTTTGTGTGTTAGTGTATTATTATTATTATTACTACTGGAAACACAAAGATAATGACAGCAAAAATAGATTTTATTAATAAAATGCTGAAACTCAGTATTTTTGTTTGCTGGCTGCCGAGGCAGTAAGAGGCCGCTGAAGAAGCACTAAGTAGCTTATAAATGATAAAACAAATGAAAAATACAATTGCCTTGTACAGTGCTTGTTGTGTATTCTGTGCATGATGAGATATTTAAAGTGACGTCTGTGGCCTCCATGCAGCCAATATAGAGTCCAATGAAAGTAGGGACGTATTTAAAATTCAGATCTTTCCCTTTTATGTAGTTAATGATGTAGTGTCCTGAATCCCAAACAATGGCCTTTGATGTGAAAAATATTCATAAATCTCTGTTATATATCAACTTCTTGAGTTTGTAGACTGTGCACTAGTTAACCAAACATCTAAAACGGTTCCTAATTAAGGTTTTCAAACTGTGGTACACTAATTCTCCTGGCTTCTGATGGTGCACAGGAGTTAAGAAATACCTTTGAAGATGGAAGCTTGTGAGAAAACCTTTTAACACCCATTTAACCGACCCCGTGTTTCAGAGTGGGTAAGGGCAAGATCAGTTGGTGGTACAAAGCAGAAAATGATTGCCAAAAAGAGTTGACAGTACAGCCACCTAGACTTTTCATCACTTTTCGAGACTTTTGCCTTTTCACAAAACTGTCTTGTAACCTCTCATCCGTGCACTGTTATCCGCCTCAACTGGGGACAAGCTCCAGGATGCTCCCCGACTCCAGTAAAAGGCCAATTTCACCAGTTCTGAACTCTGAAGCACAAAGTAGTTTTTTTACTTAGAAAAAAAGAAAAAAAACAACAACAACAAAACACAATCTTACTCTATCCCAGGGTTGAAAACTAGATAAGTCCAAAAAATGCATAAATCAAACACAATATGACAGATTTGTCTTGATATATGTGAACTTATATAAGACCACCATCCTATCTCCTTATATCAAAATCAGATATTTAGTATTGCGACAACACTTGTTACTATGCTATATCAAATTATTTTTAATAAAATCTTGACAGCTGAGTTCAGTTTAAGTTTATTCTGAGTGGATCTTTTTATAGCATTGAAAAATGTAGGAAAACATGTGCCCATACTGTGAGTGGACTTGCATCTCCCCAAACCTCTTATTTGTCCCATGGGGCCTACACCTGTTTGTCTCCTTTAGCTTTAATATTCCAAAGTACTAGAGCAAAATATTTATAGAATGCTCCAAAGTTTATATTTTCATGAAATCATTCAGGTCATGGACCTACTCCAGAAAGTTACAGTGTTTTTTTTAAGCTGATTTAGCTCACAAAATAAAACTGTCCTGCGTTGGACCTTGTGGGAGCGTGTGTCCACTATCCCTCACTGTCGCCCCGAGTCCCACAGTCACCTCTGGAGCAGAGGGGCTGAGCTCAGCTGCAAACAGACACAGATCTGTCAGCTCCTCAGCTTCGCTTCATCTGTTCACATCTTTGTGCTGCACACAGCGAATATGACAGTCAAGGTAAACTATGACAAGGCTAATGCTAAAACTATGCTGACCAGTGAATTGTATCAATCATAAGGGGGGACGATATTGTCAGTTCTATTTTTGTTTTTTTCTCAATAACATATATCAAATTAATGTTTGCAGACCATATATATTGGTTGAACTGTACTATAAAGTTTAACAACATCATGTGTAAACTTGTTTGTAAGATTAGAACATTATATGCTATTAATGTTGTATCTGCCCCTATCAAATAAACAATAAATATATGCATAAGATGAGGAGAAGAGATGGAGTGTTTCACTGAGTCATACAAAAGTTTAAAAATAGCAGTACAGATGCTCTATGAAGGTTAAATTTAAATCTCAACAGAATGTAGCCCTTACTGGAAAATCTAAATTTTACAGTTAGTATTTTTCAACACTTCTGTTCTTGTAAGTGATATACTGTCCTATTCAAATCCCACATTAAAAAAACTAACCAGATTTGGATGCTGTTCTCTCCTCAACATGATTTTCTCTCTTCATCGTTTTCAAAGTGACACTTCAATAGACTTTATCTTGTTAACCTGTCAGCCACATTCATCCCTAAAACACTAGAGGACCTAGGTGAGTCACAAGGCTAACACACATTTATTTAACAGCGACAGCTTGCATTTCTCACGTTTCTTTTCCACCTTCACCTCACAGTGATAAAAATCGAATGTGATCTCATTCCTGTGACAAGATTTTTTGGGGTTAAAATTTCAAATCTTGTGATTCAACAAATAAATTGTAAACCTCTTAAAAATGCTCAAACAAAGATCCCTTTTCTCACCCACTCCTATCATTGTTCAGCCTTGGCAGTGCTCTAAGTGATTGACAAGTGGATTTAACACATTTTAAGGAAGTGTAACCTTACAGAAGGAGCAAATGACCTTATTATTGTTTAAAGATACAACACAAATGATGCTGAAATTAAAACTGAAATGAAAACATGCTGAACTTAAAATTTAGATGTGAAATGTAATAAATGTGAAA